>JAOVYW010040184.1:0-26652 GCA_025775045.1 Hiodon tergisus | reverse complement strand
TCACATTTTATGACAAATTTATTCAGAAAACCATGAAATTCCAAAAGGTTCACATACTTTTTCTTGCCACTGTATTTACTCACACCATTTACTCACACAATGTCTGTTGTCAGAATCCTTCTAGCCTGGCAGCATTTCAAAACTTAACAGAATCATTGTGCCTTAAATGAAGGCCACAGAATGTTAGACTGGATAAGCGCACAGATGCACCCATTTAATGAACAAAAGTGCACAGAAATTAACACTTTAAAATTAAATGCACACAAGACAAGAGATATGATTGCACTTGTCTAATGCAACATATTTTTATTAATAATTTGAGGGAGGTGTGGGAACGCTAGTGGGACCGATGGTATTGGAACAAAGCCCAGTAGAAGAAGGGGGAAAAAAAGTGAAGGACACGGGTGTTGGGAAAAGAAATAATTGGGCATAGAAATGAAAACTTGAAAGATATAAAGAATAAGAAGAATAAGCTACACAATAGGTGGGGTTGCAAGGAGGGCATCAAGATAAGGTGACAGGTTAAGAAAATGATGTACTGGGAAGCCAAGTAGTCTTTGTCTTGGGTTATACTTAGTTATTTTTGGAGTTTTGATTTGTTTATCAAAAGTGTTTGAGTGTTTGAGAAGGACCAGCTCAGTTTGCTGTATGCTTTTGGATCCAAAGCAATAAACCTATTACATCAGACTTAATTAATTAATTGTTTTAATTGCATGATGAAAGTGTGGAAGGGACACTAAGCCAATTGGCCCAGGCTGAGATCGATTTCTCCCACGTCAGCTAATGCGTTAAAACGTCATAAAATGCAGTCATTTAACTAAATTACCAGCAAGTGTGCTTGAGATACACTGAAATGAATGGGGTTCAGTGTTGGAGCTATCGATTACCCCACGACAAGCTTCACTGCCAAATTCTCCAATTCCAACAGAAGTCTATGGTAGTGTCACAACTCTCTTTACAACGGCTCTTATTCAGACACGCTGGTACATTTCAGGCTTCTGCAGATTTTTTCCTGTCAAAGTGCAAACATGTCTAAACGTGAAATATGAAGAAAAAACGGTGTATTTCATATTATGTATTTATGTACGGTTTTATTTCTTTAGAAAATTCTATATTTGTGTATGTATTATTCCATTAATTGATTTTGACGTGGAAGCCCTCAAGTAGCTTTTATAACTTTCTATTTCTCTCGTTGTTAGTAACAGTCGTTGTTAAATATATTCTTCGCATTCGGAAAGTAGCCTGCTACATAAATTGTTTAGCTTCCGCATAACGAAAAAATCATTGGCGCTATCCATACATATCGCGGCACTTCGAAGTTAATTTTCTGCTCGTGATGGAAAGTGCCCCTACGCGTAATCTAAGGAAACCCCTAGCAAATTGAATAGAAGCGCCATTTTGGATGAAATGCGGTTAGTTGAGGAAAACTTGATAAACAACTAAAGGAATAATTAGAAAAATAAACAAAGTTTTACATTCTCATAGTCTTCAAACGGTGTTTCATATTTAAATAGTTTTGATTTAAGCCAGCAGTCACTGAAAGAGTGGGTTATCAAACGTGCTTCCGGTTAATTTTGTAAAGCGGAAGTGAGGGCAATTGTTGGTGGAGAAGGGCCTAACGTGTGCTATCAAGTGGGAAGCAGATATCCGGACGATTCTCTGTCAACTCGCTCGTTATAACATAATTCTATCTAAGGTACCGGTTTTAATATTATATCGTTACGGTTTATCAAAAATTTCATGAACAAAATATTGAAGCGTAGTTATTGTATTTGTTGTGAAATTCTGCACTAAATGGCCAGTTGCAGGCCTTCCATAACCTGCACGCTAGTTGATTAGTTAAAGTCGTGATTAAACGCAATATACTTATTTACTTAAGTTTGTTTGGTAGTTACGATAATAAGGTTGATTTGCTTTCACATTTAAAACCCATCCATTGATATGAATGTCTTGTCTGCTTTGTTCTGTTCTAGCCATTAAGCATTGTGGTCTGTTCTGTAATTACGCACTCATTTAGATATTCATTTGTCAGGGTCAGAACTAAGCTGCCAAGCAAGAACCGCAGTTTCATAATTATCTTTACTCACCTTTCGAATAAATCAACAAAAGGCATATGACCAAAATTTTATCACCATCTATATATATGATATGTCCTAGGCTCATTACTTTGTGAGAAACGTTGGCTCAAAAAAAACTTTCCTTCAAATAAAGATTATTTACGTATTTTCTGCAAAGTGAGGCACGATAATATGACTTGACTAGATACAAGGCTTTAATTTAATTGTAGTATCAACAGGTTCACAAACCTGTTTTTTTTATTATGGTGGGTGTTCTCTGTGATCACATTACTGGTCACAATTCCATGATATGTTTGTATGGGTGGTCTCCGAAGAGATGGCTTGTATAAGATTAGTTTACTGAATTTAACACTAGCTGTTTATGGCGAGAGAACGTGGTGGTTTTAATAATGTACTTGGATAGAATGCCACTTTCGACCTTTTTACTATATCTCCATTTAGATTTTGCTGAAGCTAGGACTCATTTCTAACTTTTCCTTCCAGCTCAGTTTACGGACAACATGGCAGACGATTTTGACATTGAAGCTATGCTTGAGGCTCCATATAGAAAGGTAGGTAAAAGCAAGAGTTGTTGCTGGGGATTTTGGTGCACTTCAGAACTGACGATTTAGAACAGTCTTGTTACTCAAAGACACTTAAAATTTGCAGAGAACTGTCATTTTTATGTAATAACATGCTGTAGTTAAATTCAGAGTTATCAATAAATGCCCATCTATCTCTTTTTATAGACTTGCCTAACGATAACTCACCTCTACTCCCATGATTCACCTTTGATTCCAGTGTGAACTATCAAAAAGTAAGGTTGTAATTATGCAATGTATTGCTGTACTGTGGTCCCTTAGGTAAAAACAGAACCTCATCTTTGAACACCCAAGCGGCAGTTCAGTTACCAAAAGGTGAATGCAATGAATAGCAGGCAAATTTTATCTGAAAAGCATAAGAATGAGAAAGTATTCAAGTTTTGAGCTAAGAGACTTTAAACATAGTACTACAAGTAAGTTTAGCATTTGTTTTATCTGTAGGTATTTTTTTCATCAGTGTTGCAGAATTGATATGGAGTATGCTTTGATTTTATAAAATCATGCAGAGACAGTTCAAGCAAGTTCTTTCCCCTCTCTCAGCTAGTGACTGGTGACTATTATTACCATGTTAAAGCATAAAGCCTTTTGTGCAATGATGCTTAATTCTACTGACTACAGCGTGTGTGGGTTTGCTGTAGCTGTTATTCTAAGGTAACCGGGGAAGATGTGAATACTGTCTCGGCATCTAGGTTATTTTTTTAATTTTTCCCCATACATTTACGTACATAATTGGACACCTTTCATTGTTATACTCTACTAATTTCACGTGTAAATTGTTTCTCTTTTAAAACTACCTAATGGTGATCATCTCCATAGCTGCTAGGAATGTAATGGTGGTATACTATTGGATATTTTAATTTATTTGGAGTCGCCGTCACTAAGAAGCGTGAGTCCCTATTGGCTTCATGGTGGGGTGTATGACAGAGGTGGCATCAAGCTCTTACGGTCCACCGACAAAAATGGGTGAACATCACTGACATTGCGAGTCTGTCCGGTTCTTGATTAGTGGCTGGCTGTTCGTATGGCCACCTTCTTAGGCAAAGATAGCCCTGGTACTGGTTGGGTTGGTCACTCTGGAAGCTCTTGAACTTCATCTGGGTCAATTACAAATGTATCATAGCTAGATGCTTCAGAACAATCCTGGTATAAAAATGTATTGCATTTGATCCGTTTCTTTTGTTTCCTTTTGCTCTGACCTCTTGGTCCAAATGATGTTTTCCTCTCGATTCTGCTCAGGATGAGGTCAAGGCCCCTAACGCCAATGGTCATGAAGAGCGCAGTAAGAAGTAAGTAGGAAGTACTGAGGGCAGCTTGCAAGGCTTCTGGTGCCAGCAAATAGCTTGTTGAGTTAACTCCACTTCATAGACTAACTTCTATACTACCATTGGTTATTTTCGTTGTTTTTCCCCACCTCTGCTTTGTGTGAATGAAATGTTATTTCAAAAAGATCTGGTCAGGTACCAGCCTGCCTCTTCCATCATTTTCATCTTGCGTTCTTTTCTGCAACCTAGGTTTATTTTTTATTTAAAGATCTTTGCATGCATGTTGGTATGAGCTGTGCCAAAAATACTGAGCGTCACTGAATGTTGGATCACATCTGGTGTGTGCTACTATTGAGTATTTATTATATTGAGTTCAGTGTCACTGTCAGTTGAGTTTCTATGTGTCCAGTCATTGTGAATTTTTATAATTGTGCAAAATGAAACTATTGAACATACGGCAATCACATGGGTTGACCGGCATCTTGTTAGTGTTTTCAGACGGGCCATATGATCATAAAATAGTTGTAAATGCATGATTTTATCCCCTTATGGTGCTGTTTGTTACAGGAAAAAGAAGAGCAGAAGCCGCAGTCGTAGCAGGAGCCACGAAAGACGGAGCAGCAAAAGTCGGGATCATAAAAGCCGTGACAAGAAGCGCAGCCGCAGCAGAGAGCGCAGACGCAGTCGGTCACGCAGCAAAGAGCGCTCGGGCCGCTATCGAGCTCGCAGGAGCCCTGTGTAAGTTTTGGGGCTGTCTGGGTAGGCTCAAAAAAAAAACTTTTTAATAAACCGTTACTTGGTTCCGTGTTCCTCTCGGTATCATGTTAGAGGGTGTTGGAGATTAATAGATCTACTGGGCCTATGTACAATTTGATTAATTAGTTAAATGTATATGATGGCTACAAATTTTTGGCCGATGGTGGAGAGTTCTAATTTTCTCAGTAAGACAAATGCAATACTTTTAATGTGTCTATGGAAATTAACATGTGACGCATTTCACAGTATCCTTACCTTAGAACTTGCTTTTAAACAAGCTTTTTGCTTGTCTAAAATGTCAAAGTTTTGTCATTTATTGTAATGGCCACAAATCTCCTTCCCCAGCTATGAAGTCGGTTTCAAAGCAGTTTACTCGGAAACCGTGGTGTATTGAAAAGTTTTCCTCTCCTAGAGCTCTGGGCTTTTTATCTGCCAACTTCAGTCACTATACCAATCAACACATTTCTTATCTGTTAATTTATATGAAAATTAGCACTCGCCTAGCCATAGTCACTGTCCGTTACTGATTGATAGATATTTTTTTAAGTAGATGAACAAAAAGGGGCCGACGGCCAGTCCACCCAAGGAGGTAAATGCTTCACTGAACCTTGTTTTTAATCACAGCTCTGGGCCAAAAAGTAACAGCGGTTCCAGGGAGAAGATTGTCTCTCCACTTGTCATCAAGCAAAGGTTTTTATGATCCTAATATTGTCATTTGTTTTGGTAGTTACTTGTTTGGAAGCATTCACTCTGCTGTATCTGTTTCAGCCACAAAGGGTCCCGAAGCCACAGCCCTTTCAAGAAAGACAAAAGCCCTGTGAGGTCAGACTGCTTGTCATGACATGTTACAGAAACTTTATAGATAAATACCCAGCACTCTTCACAAAGGCTTGTTTTTATGCCCATCATTTAATTGATTTCAGGGAGCCGATTGACAACCTGACACCAGAGGAGAGAGATGCACGCACGGTTTTCTGCATGCAGCTCGCAGCCAGAATCCGCCCTCGGGACCTAGAGGAGTTCTTTTCAGCAGTGGGAAAAGTCAGTTATTGCTTTAATGCATTAGACACAGCCAGGCTTTTTTTTATCCGATATTGGCTTGTGTTTAATTATTTTGATTGGTCTTTTCCTTACAGGTGCGAGACGTGAGAATGATTTCCGACAGGAACTCGAGGAGGTCGAAAGGGATCGCATACATTGAATTTGTGGAAGTCAATTCTGTACCATTGGCTATTGGCTTAACTGGACAAAGGCTTCTGGGGGTGCCTATTATTGTACAGGCTTCTCAGGTAGGGAACTTTTCTGACTTCTATAGGAACTATAGATCTAACTTGGCTCATAGATTTTCAATTTATTTTTCTCAGGATGCAGTGTTGCAACCTATATTGTATAGCTAGCTTGGTAAGATTATTTTTAAGAAAATGGGTTACAAAAAAGGCATTTAAAAAACGGATGCAACCTTTCAGTGAAATTCATGTGGATGCGAGGAGAGTTTTCTTGGGGGTGGGCGGGGTCTCACCGCGCTATGTTCTCACCTTCTTTACCTGTTTGCGTCCCTGAAAAAACTTAGTAAAGACTAAAACAGACCTAGCTAACTGAACTTTATCTCCCTTCCACACCCACATGCGTCAGTTTCTATAAATGGCTGTAGTCAGCCAGCAGCCTGCACTTACCATACTCTGTGTGAGATGTGGTGAAATCGCTATAATAACTTTTTTCAGTCTATCTGTAAATGTACTGTCTTCTATTATTACACAATCTCATACGGATTGGGCAAATATGAAATATTGTATGCATCGCAAAATGCATAGGAACAAAAAAATTGTGCACACCTGAATAAGTATCATTGGGGCACACCCCATAATTTGTGCCTTTTTTCCTAAAGCTGAAGTTAGCTCTGTGCGGTGCATTAAAAGGACAAGTCATTCCTGTCGTCAGTTGTCTGTCTGTGACTCTAGGCTGAAAAGAACAGGGCTGCTGCGATGGCTAACAACCTACAGAAGGGCAACGCAGGGCCCATGCGCCTGTACGTGGGTTCTCTGCACTTCAACATCACAGAGGACATGCTGCGAGGGATCTTTGAGCCTTTTGGACGGGTAAAGTCTAAAATATTTTTAATTTTATGTTTGGGGACCGTAGTAGCCATTTGAATTATCAACTTGGTGAAATCTATGGTGTGTGTCTGCGTTGTTTTAGATTCGGTAGGTGTGTAATAAAGGTGTACAATCTCAAAGTACTGGGTTTCTTTCTTTGCAGGTTTAGAATGGCCAATTTAAAGCACATTATTTTACCAGAAAAATATGTTGTAATGCAAACCTATGTGGAATACTATTACTGAAATCGCATGTTCCCCATACAGAAGTGCTGTACCACTTTGAGGCAATCAAACAGAAGTGCTGTAGTATACAGTGACTTCTGTTGCAGGACTTTGAAGTACACTTGTATTGCTTTCTTGGGAATGTTCAACTACATTTTTCCCAAAAGGGTTTTATAGATCTACAGCTGTCTAGCTGGCCAGTCAGCTGTTCATACACCAGATAGATGGTGTATGGATGATGGCGCTAGATTAGGCTAAACAGTCTAATTACAAACATTGCTAGCTAGCTTAACAAGTGCGACGGAAGTTTTGGGACTCCTTGTAATTGTGAAAGGTGATATTTTTAAGCCTTTTCCTGCTCTCTCATCTTGCCTTTCACTATAAAATATATTTCATTTCTCCCCAACAGATTGAAAGTATTCAGCTGATGATGGACAGTGAAACGGGACGCTCCAAAGGATATGGATTTATTACGGTAAATGGCTTTATAAGCATAGAACAATTTTTTTATGTCACTTTTGAGCTTGAATGAAGTGTAATTTTTCTCCCTGCAGTTTGCAGATGCAGAGTGTGCCAAAAAGGCCCTAGAGCAGCTGAATGGGTTTGAGCTGGCTGGCAGACCCATGAAGGTGGGCCATGTCACCGAACGCACTGATGCCTCAACTGCTAGCTCCTTCCTGGACAGTGACGAGTTGGAGCGGACTGGAATCGACCTCGGAACTACAGGCCGTCTCCAGCTAATGGCCAGACTAGCTGAAGGTGACGTAACTAAAGATGCGTGTTATAATTAGGGCTGGGCGTTAAAATGATAACAGTAATTATCACAGTTATAATTGTTCTTAGCACATTAGAAGAATTTAGCTTGCCTCTGAGGCATTGTCTGTCACATACCAAGCACCTAAATCTAACTTCCCCTGTGTGTCTGAAAGTGGTGACTGTACTGGTTAGGCTGCTATGTTTTGAATACTGAAGTCCATGCTTCTCAGCCACTGGTCAAAAAAGACTTCTTGTATGCGTTCATGTTTTATGTGCTTAAATGTCCTTACAGTATGCACGTGTGGTATGTGCTTATTGTCATTTTATTTGTTGTCCCAGGAACTGGTTTGCAGATCCCCCCTGCTGCCCAGCAGGCTCTGCAGATGAGTGGCTCCATTCCGTTTGGGGCCATGGCTGGTAAGACTTAAATCAAGCTGCAGCCTGTGGCACAGTATTGCCTAAAATGATTTTGTACTATAGATAAAGTGGCAGCTTGTATGAGGACTGAATTATAAAGATGCAACCGTTCACAAGCACATTTATTTTTTACCGTCATGCAATCTTTTATGGAGAATCTATTGTTTGAGAATAAAATGACATCAGTGCTAGTTTCACAATGTTTTTGTGCTCCAATTACATTTCTGCTTGATGTCAATTTACATACACCCATTGTTTTTGGTCTTTAGCTAAAATATTTGAGCCTTGCTTTTTAGGTATAATTGGATGTTTGAGTTAAATCTAAACTTCATCCATTTTGCATGGTTATAACCTACATAGTCCCGCAACTATGTTTAGATAAATTTGTAATATATTTGTCCTCTGATCCTTAGATTTACAAGCAAGGCTGATTCTACCCACTGAAGGTGAATTTGATATCACTGTCTCAAGCATGAAGGTTTTGCATTAAAAAAAGTGTTTTTCTGTAGTAGCTATCATTTTCTCCATCTTACAAATCCATTCCATTTTCCCCAAAGCGATTGTTGGTGCAAAAAGGGACACAATGCTTGTTTGCAGATTAGTTTTTAGTCTGTGCTAAGAAATTGATGCCATGGTTGTCTTTTAGTGTAAGTGGTGTATCGGTTTGATTAAGAGAATTTAAATGTTTCGCGGCACAGTAGCACATGATACTGCTTTGCATGGCATCCTCTGATTTTTACAGGCTATGAATCATGCTACCCCATTGAACAGCCATGGCAAACACTGATGCCTGGTTGTCCACTGGCGTGACTTCAGTTTTGACACAAATTATCATTTTTTGCTGGAGTGCTAATTTTACTGTGAATTGTGAATTTTAATTGGCCACTAGACCGCTTCTGGTTAATACAATGACCAATAGGTTCCTATATGGGTTCTTTTGTTGTATCCATGAGCAAGGTGCTTGACCCAAACTGGTTACTTCGCATGTAAGTTGCACTGAATAGGGACACTCCCTAAATGACTAATGATAATATATGCAGTTGTCTATTTAGGGTAAAAATTCAAAGCATTATATATCATAAACCATTGTTCCATTTTACACAGACTACCAGTTCTCAATGAAAGCACTTCATTTACAGTTTTCGTTTATTTCCTTTGTAGCTGCCATCAACCCTGCCCTAAACTTAAGCCTCAACATGACTGCCAGCACAGCCCTGAACCTCCCAACACAGCCTATTGCAACACACTGCATCCAGTTGTCCAACATGTTCAACCCTCAGTCGTAAGTGTGGTTTAAGTCCTTGTTCTTGTGACGACATTAACTGCACTTATCTAAAAGACACTTCACAAAAATGTGTGGTGGTACAACAGTAGTTAGGGAATCTGGGTACAGCTCCTTTAAGATATGCCAGCCTGACATGACATGTTATAGCAGCTATATACCTACAGCTAAATGTCTTGTAAGAGATTCAGTTTCTTCATATTTGCTTTGTATCGCAACAGTCACTAATTCATTCGTAAAAATTAGTTGATGTGACGGAATGTGAATAAACCATTTTTAAAATTGTTTTTAAACAATACCCACAAGTTTGTACTAGAAAGGTCTTTTAACATGCCCTCTGTTTTGCAGGGAAGTAGACCCTGGGTGGGATGTTGACATTCAAGATGATGTCATTGAAGAATGCAACAAGCATGGTGGAATCGTTCACATTTATGTTGACAAGAACTCGGCTCAAGTAAGAATTCAATACCCATTGGTTTTAACCGGTTTTTGAAGTACTCTCTAAGTAACAACTAAGTAGGGCTCAGTTGGTAAAGGCGTTCACTCAAGTGCGTTTCACATGATTGAGCCCTGTGATTGGGTAAGCAAGCTGATAATTTCTTTACTTAGTAAATGCAATGTAAAATGACTCATTCGAAGCAAATACTGATACTCTCAGCAGTCCTAAAAAACCTGTCACTTGCACAATTTGCAGGTTAGTTAAACAATGTCCAGTCTGAGTTGGGTCACAGCGGTGACCTGTGCAAGTCCCCCTCCTTAAGGGATAAACGCTGTAATCTGGCTTCATGCTATTTGATACTAAAATGGCAAATTCTTAAATTGCTCTGTCTACATCAGCATGGAATGGGTGATTCTGATGACATCTTATTCCCTGTTAGGGTAATGTGTATGTGAAATGTCCCACAATTCCTTCTGCCATGGCCTCGGTGAATGCACTTCATGGACGTCTTTTTGCAGGTGTGTATACCGTTACGTGTGTGTGTGTAATCACCCCAGCTTGGCTGTCCTAAGTGGGTGGTCTTTCCAAGTCAGTTTAGGTTGTGAAACCAGTCAATGCAAATTCTTAAAGCATTTTACTGTTTAGTATAGTTAATTGCTTTGCCCGTGTTTCTATAATAAATATATAGGGCGGGGCGATATGGCCAAAAATGTTATCGCGATAAATTTCAAGGCTGATTTTTGCTCCTGAGTGAAAGTTGAAGAAACTAGATTGTTAATTGTGGTTTTAAACTATTTTTGGTCAGAACATGACAAACACTTGCCAAACAGTGGATCATTTCACAAATCTGAGGTCGAACATTCAAAACACTTATAATGATAAAATCTTTTTTCAACATAAACGTATGCATGAGTAAAATTAAGTAAAATCCTTTTTCAGTCCTTTTTCCTCAACAAAATAAGTATCTTAATAGATTTAGCCTAACGTGTTGCCAACTCCACTGTCTGCTTTTTGCCGTTTTGAGGTTCGCCTGTTGATTTGGGCTTCTGTGTACATTCGCTGCTCTTAGACTTTGCTTAACAGACCCGCGTGGCAAGTCTTTTTCAAAGACCTACTGGGAGTGCTGGTTTAATAGTCACTTCATTATGTCACGAGGACATTTGTACTAAGACTAGCTAAAGGATCCAGCGTACCAGCTACATTGAATACTCAGTAAGATCAGAAATTTCAAAACATGAATGTATTTTATTTTCCTTTGAACTGGAAATGTTAATTTGTAATTGGTAAACTCTACATCGAAAGTATGTCTTAATTAGATTAAAATAATTGCCGTTGCAAAGGGAAGGAAAATAAATACGGCTCTAATGCTAATACGTTGAATTTTTTAAGTCTGACTTTGCAGTAAACTTTTTGTTAAAGTATCATCCAATAGCTTTAATTTTGAATTGTAAGTAAAGTGAGTCTTGTTGTGTAATGGCTGAATAAAGTGAGTGACCTTTCTTCAGTTTCTTGTTGACAATGTCCTCGTCCTTCGAGCTGGTCATGCGCACTGCACTTTAATTAAAGCACGCTAATTTAGCTTATTTTGCTTATTTGCTTATAACAACAAGCATGGCAACCTGTAAACAATACGATGTGCTGGCCTATCACCGTGCGACTTGTGCAATGCATACCTCTATTCCTGCGACATGATTGGCATTTGGCAGTTTGTGATTCAAATTATCGAACAATTTTTAAAATATTTATATCGAGGAAAATGTCACGATAATTTTTGTATCGCCCAGTTCTATAAATAAAAATTATCTAATTAAAAAGCGTATTGTCGCGGAAATTCTAAGGTTAATCTCCTAGCTTGGTGACAGTCTTGAGACAAAGGCTACCAAAGACAGTTCGACACAGATTCGTTCAGAATCAGGTTTTAATGTCGGCCGGCACGACAGGGTCTCAGAGAGAGAGAGACGGAGATATCATGGGGCTCACGCCATTCTTATACATGGAGAACACGTCATAATGCAACAATACAATGGAAAAGTACAGAACCTTCTTTGCATTGACCAAAGCCCCTCTCAGAGGAGCGAGGTCAGTTCAACCCTTTCCCCGGATGGGGCCTGAACCGCCAGGTAAAGAAATCTTTAACGGTTCCGAGGGAACACCTTATCTTGAGACTCCCACAGCTCTCGTGGTCAGGCTGCTAGTCTACAGCTTAATGAGGCCTTGACAAAGATGTCAAACCTCGCCAGCAGAAACAATCCAACAGTATTATTGCATTTAATGTTCGTTAAGAAAGAGACAGAAATCAAACATAATAATTTCCACAACATTCCCCCTTTTGATTAAATTTTAACAACTTTAAATCAGACTCTAAAGACTAATTATTATGGTCTTAACACATCAATTGAGGCTTTTATGAAGCGGTCGTCACTGAAGACGTTTTCTCATTGAGCATTTTATCTTTTCTGTAGAAAGTATGGTATATGTGTTCTAAGGGTATCCCTAACCTTTTGGTGGTGGGGATTGTATGCTTCTGAATGTGTGAACGTGAGTTTTATTTTTCCAGGTAAAATGATAACGGCTGCATACGTTCCTCTCCCGACCTATCACAACCTTTTTCCGGACTCGGTGATGGCTACTCAACCCCTGATGCCATCTCGACGATGATTCAGTAAAGCATTACTTTAGTCCCAGTGCCTGTTGGTTAGACCACACAAGTGAGCAGTTTTTCCCTGTTGAAAAAGGAACCTGAATGAAAAACACTGTCCAGAGTAGCAAATTGTGGCATGTTTTGCCCACTTTGACCCATAAAAGGAAGCCTCTTCACATGTGGTCTAACTTGTGGAGTTTATTTATGACCGTTTTTGCAACAATGGCTGAAGAGCAAGGCTTAATTTGCATAACCACTTGCATAAAATGTCAACATGCACAATAAAGGGACTGTAGTTCCAGCTGGCCTTGTCGTCTACATTGTTATATTGTGTTGCTTTAGTTTTGTTTCTTCACTGGTAGTATAGAATTAAAAGTAAGATGCGTTCAAACGCCCAAAAAATCAACAACTTTAAAACGTTTTAATGTACTTGTCCTTCTGTTTCAGCTCTATGAGCTCTGGAATCCGTGTGAGAATGTGTTTATTCAGAGGTCACCTTGTTTTTCTAACGTTTTGTAATCAAGATTTGATTTTGTATAGAACTCAATTAAAATGGACTTCAAATTTACTTGTAGTCGGTGTGTTTTTTTCCCCCTCATTTAGCTCAAGATACTTTTAAAGTTTTATTATAAAGTGATCGATGCTGAGCAAACCTCAAGTGTAAATTGGGTCAGAACGGTAGTGAAGGTAAGTCAAACACTAGATGCTTGTTTTTTTTCTAGAAGTAATGTTTTTGGGGCATGAAACTTTATTGCCAATGTTGTATTGATTCATTTTCATTAACAGTTATTTTCAACTTGCCTCAAATCTGTCAGGATCTCTCCCCAATTAGTGGTCTGTTCTGTACTGTGGACAAAGTTTTCAAGTAACTGCAGACACCATTTCTAAACAAATCTATCTATACGAAATGTCAGTGATACCATTTATTTTTGGTTTGTTAAACGGTTGCTTTAGTGTGCAGCTAATGCTCCATGGCCACTGAAGCCAAGAATGGAGGGGCATAGTCTTGCAGTTAATAAGCAAATATTAATGAGGTGTAATTACTCTATTGTCACTCCCCATCATGACCTTGTAAACTACTACGAGTCAGAATTGGTAAACGTGAGTTTCTGACACCGGTATACCGTTAACTTGTAATCACAAGTTTCAAACACTGGTCGCATGGTCTCTAATGTAAGTACAAGGGGGAATATGGAAAGAAAATAACTGAGTAAGTATTGACTTTTCAATACTGATACAAAAGTAATTTCTAATATTAAGAACAGTAACCCGTTATGCTCCTACACTTTCTTTTTTGTACCTTGAGAGAATTCAAAATTGTATTCTTAAATTTGAGTGGAATAATGAAAATAATTTGATACTGAAACCTTTTAATACCATGCAGTTATAAAGCCCCCCCTCTGAATTGATCAGTTCATTAGCATGAAGATGGAAATTGTATTAGTTCTCACTAGGTACTAGCATATACATTCAGAGTCGTTTGAATTACTGCACCAATACATTTGTGAAACAGCTTTATTGACAACATGAAACCGAATTCTATTGCAACCAATTATTTTTTTTTATTTTTATTTTTTTATATATATTTTATATATTTTGACTTGCTAAAAATGTGTTTTGACTTTGATATGAAAGTCTTTTTCTGTTGGTCAGTGTCTAAAAACTCTAATGGAATTCACTGATTCAATATTTAAAACAAAATATAAACATCCAAGGGGGTGAATACTTTTTATAAGCACTGTAGTTTGAAGTTTGAAGCTAATCTTGGTTCATTTGGAAAGAGGCATGTGTTTTGTTTCAGCAGCACTGAATTCATACCTGTTCACTTTATTGTTTTGTGTAGTTAGCCATTAGATCTTTTTGTAGTTTAATCCACTCATAAGTTATGGATACTAGGGTACACTTTTTACAATGGCGCCCATCATTACAAAGGAATGTAATTCCTTGAAGGCGATTGAAGAACAATCAGGAAGCAACAGGAAACTGGAGCTGTCCATTGGTGGCTCCGTGGAAGAGTTCTTTGCCAAGGCCTAGGTGACACCTGACTGCAGATCTGGCTGCGGAAGTCCAGAGACACTGCCAAAAGCAAGGCCTGAAATTGTGGCTTCATGTTAGACAAAAATGCATACGTACAGAAGAATGTTTTAAATAAATAAAAAATTTAACGATCCTGTATATATTTACTGCTGGTACAGCTGTGCTTAACTAGTCCCCCAGTATACTTATTTCATGCTCAGAATGGTGACAGGCTCGTGTCAAAGGAGGTACCATCTTAATTATAAGACCTGCAGTGTGTTTATGTACAGGTTATAGTTGTAAGAGCTGAATGATACATTTGTATTCTACTCCTTCAATCTCCCACCCAGATGCCCTGTCTCCAGGCCCGTGCTCTCCCATCCAGATCCATCCCTGACATACTAATAGAGAGATGACAACAAGGAAATCTCTCAGCACTTGAAGACTCTATGCCTAAATTACACCCTCCATCTCCGCACTCAAGATGGGAAAGGACAAATTAAACAGGTAGGTTTTAAAATCTGATTTTAAATGATACAGAGTCTGATTCCCGGACAATGTTTAGTAAACTCTTCCATAGTCGAGGGGCCCTGTATGAACAGGCTTTACCACCTTATTTTGCTTTTGCTACTCTGGGGACAGCCGAAATGCTAGCCTCTTGTGAGCGAAATATAATACAATCTCTGAGCATTATAGGGGACTAGGGGGTCTTTTACATGCAAAGGCCCAAGGACATTTAATGGCTTCAAAGTGAGAAGTAACAACAATAAAGTCAGCACAGTGCTCTATGGGTGACCAGTGAAGTGATGCTAAGACTGTGTGATGTGAACATATGGTGTGAGGTTTTGGCTACAGGTTGCTCTAGTTGTAACAGTCTGGTCACAGTCTGTGGGCTGCCTGAAAGAAGGGAATAACAATTGTCTAGTCTACAAGTCACAGAAGAAAAAGGGCTGCTCTCGTTATATTTTTTATATTGTATTCGTTGAGAGATAAGATTTAATATTAAGTTAGAAAAATAACTTGATCAAGCCGATGTTTGCACATGCTTTTAATTTATTATCTTTCGTGGAAGATAGAAAAACCTGCAATTTGGTTGAACGCCGTTTTCATTAATATGTAGCAATACCATTTTAGTATTACTCATTCAGTGTTAAAGTGATGTTTAAACTGTACATTAAAACATACAAGTACATTTTTAATATTGTTAATTTAGACAAAGTATACTTTCAAAAAGAGGGGTAATGTTGTCCTGTTTTATTTACATATGCTCATACATATTATTAAGTAATGCCACTAGGGGGAACTCTAACATTGCTGTAATGATCTGTATTCCTGAGACCTGCGCGAGTGAAGATGGTTGCTATACCTGTTAACTGTGTAAACTAACTCTGAATAAATCAGTTGTGTTCAATAGTAACGTGTCAGCTCTAGTGCATCTTAAAACGTAACAAACATCAATACTACTGACTTTTTAAAAGATTTATTTATGCTATTATTTTAATACATTTAGCATTTTTCTTCTGTGAACGGGACATGATTAATGTTATTTTTTTTCGCCCCAGTAGTATGATTTATTTATACATATTATTTTACAGATTGTCTTAATCCCCTAACTTACTTATGCTCAAAAGGCACACTATACGTCTTTATTACTGACCAACAGGTGAACCCAAATGTTTATGTATAACTCAAATAACAGTATCGTATAGCGCATTCTGAGAAAAGAGGCACGCAGCTTGGGAAGTGAAACACATTGCCTTGACACCTTCAAATAAAGGAACAAGCTGTCTCTTTAGCAAGCGTTGTTGGCACTCTTATTGTGTTCTTGATTTCACACACCTAAGTGTGATCTCAATAGTGCATCCACACTCAGTTGCATAACGAGGTCCTTAGGGTGGGTTTTGCCAACCGCCCAACTCTAGGCGTGGCGCCAGGCAGCGTGCCACAATCTTATTTATAATGATTTATAATTAACTGTAGGAGATCTCAAAACCCAATCTTGACGTTAATCGAGCGCAGAGCTATTTCCGTCAAAGTTCATCAATGTTTAACAACTGTAACTTGCGAAAAAGCGGGATTTTGACTGCTACTGTGAAAATCAGATCCAAGCTGGCACACGACTAACAAAAATATGCCTTGAAATAATGTTTCTTCTCTCATTCTCACCACACAATCTAAAATAACTCCAAATAACTTACCCCAAAAGACTTAAACGGTTATTTCAGAGAAAGATGACTACCTAATAGTAATGTGTGGGGGTTGAATACTTATGCCAGCAACATATTTAAAAAATAATAATTTTATTTGTCATAGAAATATTTCCCAACATAAAAACACGTATTGATTTTGAGTGTCATTGTTTTAAAATAAATGATCAAATAGAAATAATGCACCGTTTGTAATTGAGTAATATTGGTCAAGGGTACAATATTGTATTGTATTAGGCGGGTCGTTACTCGCAGGATTACATTTTCATTCACAGTATATTTGATTTTACCTTTTTTTGCGTGGGAATCACCGAAATTCATATTAGTGCACAGCTGTCGGTTACACATATAGTGCTGAGTGATGGTATTTTCCCCCAACTGTTGGTCTTCCTGTCCAAAAAGAACCGCCTTTCTTTTTATAGAACCGACTACTCTATCACATAACACAGCTGTTTCCCTTTCATAACTTCAGTGCCTCAGACTCAGAGGCCACGTGCTTTAAAACTCATAAACACTAGAATCTGGCAGGATTAATTGGCATGCATTTTACATTTATATGTTCTGCTGCCAAGCCTGTGATTGGCCTAATTTAAGCACCCCACCCTTTAAGCAGACACACCTCTTAATCTGATAGGCTGTTGAGCACATACGAACTAATGGAATGTCAAAAGATACGTTTACATGCCATGGTGGGTATTTATGACATCCAACCAAACCTACAATTAACAACAGACTTTGCAGGCATTTGCCAAATGAGTGGTTATTTAATGTTGTGGCTTGTGCAATCTTGCTCACTGTTCCTCTCTATATAAAATTTTCCCCATCTCTTTTTGTACTTTTGTTAGGATATTTTGATATGTGGAAGTGGCCACCAGGGATTTTTGTGGGCATTTTTTTTTATTTGGAAGGGGCCTCTGAATGCTGTATATTATATATATTATTATAAATGCTTTGTATATTATATTAAATGTCAAAAATGCCTGTGTAGAGCAGGATTCAGATTAGAAACTCAGTTATTTTGCACGGTTCGTTGTGCTTACTTTGGATATTTGCCTTATGGCCCAAACTAAACTGCATTTCTTTGTTTGACTATGCGAAGTAGAATCCTGGTTGCAATGTGTCATGGGATATTTTCTAGGAGACTTTGGAACTCTATTGGATGGATGAGAATCTGGGATAAAGGTAATTTTAAAGTAAAATTAAAAATAATTTTGTGATTATTTTCTCTCTCTCGAAGGCGTCACAGACAACACCCCCTACCAACCTCCCTGGCGTCATTCAACCGGCGCTCTGATTCTGCGCAGTATCGGTTCTTGGTCAGAAGAAACCGGGTAGGCAGCTGGAGGCTCCTCTGCTTGCTGACCTTGTAGGTTATAATACCGCTACTATATACAACTATGTTTTTTTGAAAATGTCACAAAAAGATACATTTCTACATCTCTTTGCTGGAGGGTAAGTTTTTTTTTTTTTATGGCGGTCTTTCTGTTTCTTATTGAAAGTCTTCACCAGCCGGCTTATCCATCATGGAAATATTGTCGATTGTCGTTCTACATAGTGGATATTACCTTGCTAGCCTACCGCATATACTTTTTTTTTGTTTTTTGTTTTTTGTTTTGTTTAAGACAACCGAACCACCCAGCTTAATATGAGAACTAATTCTGCGTGATGGAAACTATCATGGTGGAAATTACGTAGGTAGCTAATTACGGTTAAATATATTACCCGTTACATGTAAACATGTAAATTGTAGCATAACTAGCTCAATTGGTTTGCTTAATAGTTGTATATTGAGTTAATAATAACTATGAATGCAGGACGTTTTCGGTCTATATCCACAATTTTCCGTGTTTGGTTCCTTAACGCTATTACGGTTAGCCCAGTGAAAATATCTAGAAGTAAACCGGTGTTGCGTAAGCAATATAACATGCTTAATTATAGGTCAATTGTACATTTTATCCGAATACGTAATTTATTTTCGTAACTATTTTAATTTAGCCTTTAATTTAGTTTTGTCGTGACGTATTCTAATGATATTTCGTATCCACTACCAGATGATTACTGACAGTAATTTATTAGTAACATTTTAAAAAAAGCTTTAAAATGTCACATTTTACTAAAGTAGTGTTTGTTTACATTAAGTAAACAATGTATGAGGCCGAGACGTGTTTGCTCCGGCACAAAGATGTGCTTGACTTAGTTCGCTAAGTTACAGCTACAGATATCGATTAACTGTAAAATATGTAAATTATTCTCTCGTTATCTCGGTACCAGACTGAATGTTCGAGAATACGTGTGTTCGTTTAATGTAAATTTAGAATTCGAAGATGTCCTGAGACCCGGGTGCTACTTTTTATGGAGTATGGAATGTTTGCTTTGTTTAAAGTTGTGGTGTGGATAATTTGACGCTAGTGAACTACTTGTTATAGAAGATACGTTACTTGTTAACTTTTACTTTAGTTCTTATCGTATTTTTCTTCTGTATACAATTTTAAAGTTTATTTTAATGTTTTAAATATTGGCCTTTTTCAGTTCGAAGTTACCTGGTTGTCCACCTATTATTATTTTTTATTATCAGATAATCCAAAAATAGCTCGAAGAGGTGGATATTCCTTATATAAGATTATACATTCAAACTCAAAAGTATAAAGCTTTTAAAGTTCTAATCTCCCATCACGCACATGCATAAAAACTGTTTGCTTTTTTTAAATTCTGCTGGTGGGAGGCCCTTCTAAATGTCCCTGGGGCTAAGATATTTATGGAGTAATGCCATATTAATTGAAGCTCATTTGGCAGGATTAGATAACAGTGCTGTGACTGCTCCTTGGTGCTGGTGCTGTCTTAGGCACTGGGTTTATATAAGCTCTTGCTTATTCCCATTGGTGATGTATGTCCTGGAATAATGGCTATGCATGTTTTAAAAAAAATGTTGTCAAATGTCTTACTGTCGAAGGCAGTCTGCCAAAACATCAATATGTGATAAGCATTCCAGCTTTCTTCTTTTACGATAGTCGCGGTACTGCTGGTGAAGTTTCGATATGTGTTGGTGTTTGCCCATTTATTTTAAATAGAAAAAAAACTAATGATGCAATTTTAATATGAACACAAAGAGCAGTACAGCCTTTAGGGGAGACAAAACTCACAATTCAGTTTGATTTATTTGTCACATACTATTATTCAGAATGGTTTATAGCATGTCAGCACGGCAAAACAAGCATAAAGAAAAACAAACACTGTTTAGGAACACACTTTGAGTCAATCACCCCTCCCATAAATTTTTACTTGTTCAGGATCCAACTAGAAGGTATTTAATTAATGCCCTGACAAACCACGAGATAGGATGCATGTGGAGTAAAACCAGTAATGAAATGAAATTTGTGTACGTTTTCTTGTGTGTCCTGGTTACGCCTCTCACTTGCATGTTGTTTCGTGCAGGTGTGGTGGTACCGTGGGCGCAATCATAACCTGCCCCTTGGAGGTGCTCAAGACCAGGCTGCAGTCTTCTGGTCTCACTCTCAGGCCTGTCTTCCAGGTCCAACTGGGGACAGTGAGTGGAACGGGTGTCATTCGACCCAGCTCTGTAACTCCAGGGCTGCTCCAGGTTTTACGGTAGGCCAGCGTCACCCAGGTGACCTGATCCAAATATAGGGTGTGTTGTATAATAGTGCTGCCTAAGCATGGAAATGTTATTTGAGAAGAATGTGACACCACTCATTTAATGACTGCCAACAGTAATGTAATTTTGCATGAAAGGAAAAGAGGGGGCTAAATTGGCTAAATCAGGTCAATGAGAAATAATTTGTCATTGATGTCCTGTTGCTTGACCATTAGATAGTGTTTTTGTAAATATTAGAGAAGTCCTAGTGGAATCATATTGTGGTAAGGCTACAGAAATAAGCAACAAGAAAACTACTCTGTTGTGTGGAGGTTTCAAATTAGTTTTGTCGATGTCTGATTTTCATTCCCTATGAATAGGCCTACATAAAGATGTAACGGGCCAAAAGTTGTGTAGATTGCAGTTTTACAGACACTATTTTGGAACACCGCGGGTCACCATTAGTCAGTGTCATTTCCTATCTGCTTTCTGGCATAAAAACCTGTGTAAGCTTCCTGGTCTGATGCCGTACTGTTAGTTAATTGTGCAGTTTTCCCAATTGTCGCGCAAGTTAACACTTTTTGCTGTTTATTCATCCATTCATTTCTTTTAGTAACTGACTGCAAATGTATGTATGATCTATACAAGAAATGAGAACTGGGAGGTTTGATGAGAGCTGGTGAAGCATAGCATGGAGATTCAAGTGCATTGGGTGGTTAGACGCTGTGTAGTTTTACTGGTGAAATGTTAAGTAACATTATAGTGCCTCGGTAAATTAATGATTAGTTTAACTGCGGATAAAAAATGAATAAACAAATATGTTTTCAAGCTGATTATGAAGTTTAATTATTTCAGGGGCAGCTAAAGGGGGCATGGTACAGCAATAGTATATATTTTAAATACAGGTTTTGTGGGAGTGAATCCACCCTGTCATGTTATAAGATGAATATAACTGACAAGCATGAAATTCCATTTTATAGCCCATTAAGGAACTTGTTGTACTTATTTAACGTATACTGTTGGGAATTATTTGACTTCTAGTCAATGTATGAATCTCCTTTGCCAGCTGAGCCACATGGATGGCTTCTAAGTACCTTTATGTATTCTTGTATTATCATCATGGCACTGCATAAATATGGATCAGACTTTCCTTGCAAATAAACTGCCTGGTGTTGGGATTTTGGACTTCCTGCTGTCCTTGTTCACATATAAATCTATTGGCATCCTAGCAGTCGGTGTACCTAGATATGTAATGTTTTGAAACCTAGAAGAGTAGTAGTAATTTGGTTTAACCTCACCGGTGGGATGTCCAAATCAGGCTTGATATAGCTGGTCTCAAATCAGTTAATTTTGACAAGGCGTGTCCACACATTGCATGTTTAACTTGTGTACTATAAACGGTTGCTTCAATCTTTCCTTTTTTTTAAATTCCAGTTCCATTCTGGAGAAGGAAGGACCAAGATCACTTTTCCGTGGTTTAGGGCCGAACCTGGTTGGGGTAGCGCCTTCAAGGTAAGCCTTCAAGGTTCATTATTTACAGTTCCATTTAATGTTTCTAATAACAAAATAATCTCAACTTTAGGTTTTAAAGTGCTAATTCTTAGCCTAAAAGTACATTTAACAAAACTACCTTCTCTCAAATATATTTCATTCCATTGTTGGACTTGCCAGTGGGCAGTAACCCTACCAGTCTTGCAGTTGTTTACAGCCATTACTTTATTCAGAAAAAGAAGACTAGACGCGGAATGCGGGTGTAAATATCAGTGAACTAAAGCAAAGCTTGATAGTATTTAGCGGTTTTTGGAGAACAGAAGTGGTAGGCCCACGGTTGCTCCTTTGTTGACTGTTTGGCGGTCCTAGTTCTGTGGCTTCCAAGTTTAATGCCTTTATTCAGGAGCACTACGCTACAGCGTCAGACCCAGCAGTTTATTCAGGTTTTACTGGTCTGGTAAAGACTGTTCCAGAATCACCTCAGAGATCAGTGTGGAATAAATTGAGCACCGGTTTCACATTTGCCATTTCCAATGTAGCCAATCATTTCTACGTTCTGTCTTAACCTGTCCCTGTCCCACACAGAGCCATTTATTTTGCTGCCTACTCCAAGTCAAAAGAGACGTTCAATGGTATCTTTGTACCCAACAGCGGTGTGGTGCACTTGTCCTCTGCTGGTTTTGCAGGTGAGGCTATACTGCCCCCGTTTGCCCTGTGATTTCTTGCCCATTATGTAATTGTGCAGTTCCCTTTTTTATATCAAGATAACAAGCCTAAACTTCCACTGGCTCTAATGCAGGGGGAAAGTACTACAATCTGATAAAGACACTAAGCCAATACTTAGCTATGTTTTATTGCCACCTGGATCAACGTTGTGTTGATGACATACCCATAAAAAGCCAGTTTGTGTAATTTTTTAAATCCTTGCTTTTGTTGTTATTTTTCATGATGATGCTTTACCATTTTGATTTTGAATATGAGTGTATTATATGCATGATTACCACGTGTCTCAGTTTTTAACTTTGTAAACTCTCCCCTCAGCCTTTGTTACAAACTCGTTGATGAACCCCATTTGGATGGTGAAAACCCGGATGCAACTGGAAAAGAAGTATGTTAATATTTCAATGCTATATTCACTGCACTCAAACAAAAACAAAACATGCTTAGCTCTCAATATGTGCCCATGCCAATATTGCTTTATTCAACACCTTTGTCAATCAGTCAAATTTTATTTGGTGTGGTGCATTTTTACAAACAGATTTAGTCACAAAGCACATAACAGGCTGCATTTTCCAGAGGGAAACATAAAAACATAAAACTGGAAAACGCGGTCAAGAGAACTGGAAAATTACAATGGTAGACACATACAAAATACAGCAAACAGTAAAGTTCATCGTTGGAGGTACATTCTTACTGCCAGGACTGCACTAGAGACGATACCCTTCTTAAGATTTTCCACATCTTATTTCTCCCAAGGAGGGGGAGAAAACACTCAAGAAAAGCAAAATTTATGGCAGCGGGTGGTTAAGGTGACAGGCTTGCGACCAAAAGTTGCGGGTTCAAGCACCACCCCAGCTGTTGTACCCTTAAGCAAGGTACCTAACCTGAATTGCTTCAGTAAAATATCCTGCTGCGTAAGTGGATGAAAGTAGAAATTGTAAACTGTGTAAGTTTGGATAAAAGCATCTGCTAAGCAACTAAAATGTAGTTAGAAGCTGACAAACCAGGGGAGGTAGTGTTACAAGTGGGGTGATGCAAGGAAAGGCCTTAGCACCTTTACACCAAGTTCTATAGCCAAATTTCACCCTCCATCTCAGCACTCAAGATAGATATAGGATGGACTGTTTTTAAGCTGATTTTTAAAATTAGTCTGATTCCTGGATAAAATTTGGCAACTATTCCATAGTTGTGGGGCTCTGTATGAAAATGCTAAATGAATAGGTTTTTCTGTATCCATTAGACATGGAAAAGGCCAGAATCCAGCAATAGTTCCAAGATGGAAAGAGGCTGTTTTCTCTCATTTCAAATGATCAAAAATGGTCAATTGTTACACCAAGGCGATGTGTTAATGTTAAGCATAGATGAAGAGAGTACAGGGAGGAGAATCCTCTGTATTATGGATACATGACCAAATGAGCATGTTGTACAGGCAACGTGCATGACCATTAGTGTGTGACCAGTAGCCATGTTGACCCGCCAGTTTATAGAGCCAGCCTATCTTTGCTCTAAAGAGCAGAGGTCAGTAGTCACTTGCACAGCTGGTGGAGATATGTATCTGCAGCACTGGTATATTTAGTTTCAATAACTGCTTCTTATTCTATCCCCTAAATAAGCTGAAAAACAGAATCATATTTTTTATTGAGAACTCATTACAGAAAAACAAGAGCTCATCATATAACTGGCGATGGGGAGACAAGTTGCTCCACAAAAAGACTGTAATGATCTGATTTTAAAATATGTATTCTGAGAATGTATGGTGTAACTGTACCATAACTGTTCATGCTGGCTCTGTCTCTCTCTCTGTCAGGGAGCGAGGAGAGAAGAGAATGAATGCTTTGCAGTGCGCAAAGTATGTGTACAGAACCGAAGGAATCCGTGGATTTTACAGGGGTCTGACGGCATCGTATGCAGGGATCTCCGAGACCATGATCTGCTTCCTCATCTACGAGACTCTAAAGAAGCACCTGCCAAATAGTCACTTTACGTCTCGCAGCAACGGGAGCAACAAGGGAGCCTCTGACTTCCTGGGGCTCATGATGGCTGCTGCCTTTGCCAAGGGCTGTGCCTCCTGCATAGCTTATCCACATGGTGAGCAAGGAATCCATGCACGGTTGCAAAAAGATGCAGGCATTAAGCAATTGGGCATTAAGCTTTTTTCACATATGGTGCACTGCTCATCTGAGGTCCAATCGGCAAACCCCTGATAGCATATACTTTTCATACTTAGTTTTTGTATGCACCTACCTTTTGTGGAGTATTTAGGAATTGAAATCGGTCAAGTTGGCAGTTGTTGTATCTATATTAATAGGCTAGTTTTAATATTTTTAATGCTTTCAATGTCAATTAGGCTTTATAAACGGGTTACAGAATGTTCAGGGTGCAAGTGAGTATTGTGATTTGCCTGCAACAAGGGCGTGTGTTAAGTAGATAATCTAAATAGCAGCTTTTCTCTTGGCTGCTCTGCCTCTCTCCCTCTCTCCTCAGAGGTTATTCGAACAAGACTCCGAGAAGAGGGCAGCAAGTACAAGTACTTCTTCCAAACAGCCAGGCTTGTGGCAGTGGAAGAGGGTTATGCAGCTTTTTACAGAGGACTGATTCCACAGCTTATCAGACAGATACCAAACACAGCAATTGTACTATCCACCTACGAATGTATTGTGTACCTGCTGGGTGAGCCCTCCGTGAAATAGAAGGGAAGCACTGCTATGCTGATGGAACACCCCAAGCACATTGTAGAAGAGGCCATTCAAAGTGCAGATTTGAACAGCAGGAGTTCTGTTACTGATGTAAACACTGAATTGCAGTATAAAGACAATAACCCTGCTTTTGTTATATTTATATTTAAGGGGATGCGTACTGTGAATAGTTTTTTTTTTTCTTATTCCGTTGGTTCGGGGGTGTATTTGTGGGGCAGGGCCAAGAAATCTGCAAACCTGTATCCTGTGTGTCTTCTGTTATCTAACCTCTGTGTGAAAGAAAAAATGGTCATTTGGTCATCTCTGAAATGATGGATAATGCTGTAAACAGTATCCATTATCATTTCCAGTATAAAAAAAGGGGGGGGGGGGGAATAATTTCTTAATTTATTTAATTTATATATCTATAGATATGTTCTTTGTTTTTTTAAATCAATGTTAATTATCCAAAGAGGTCACAGCTCCACAGTAATAGCAGTTAATCCTACCTGAAAGTAACTAAACGGGCATGATGGTAAGGGGTGAATTGTGCTTTAGGGCCCCTGTATACTGCTCCATATTTCCTAGTTTGAAAGTATAAAGCTGTTCTTTCTCACAATCAAGTTGATGTAGATCAACCTGAAATTGTGATCATTTATGCTTCAGTTTTATAAGTCTGTCCTTGTTTACTTAACTTTTTTGTGATAGAAAATACTTGTCCTTTACAAATAATGAGAACCATAATGCATATTTAGCCACCGGTATAATAAATGCATTACTAAATATGTATGTGATTTGTTATTTTTTTTTTAACGAATTATCTTTTTTCTGCCACATGGACATCCTCAAAATGTTGATACCGACTTCATCGACCGTTTCATATTGATGTCTCATATCGGTTTCAGGCTCTCTAGACGCCCGGAAAATTGTGCTATTTTATATTGTTTAGTCCCACGTTGATTGGTCCGCAGGTAACCCTGTCTGGTTGGTTGGTCATGTACGAAAAATGTGTGTGTGTATATAATCTCTGTGTGATTGCTGTTTATATTAATGGGGAAGCGTTACATCCAAAACTAAAAAAATTTTGGAGATTAGAATGCAACTGGCAAAACGTGGCGTATTTACAAAGAAGTTAAAAATCTGAAAATAACATTTACACGAACCATTTTCATACCTCAAATATGGGGGAATAAAAAGAGCCGTATTTTAAAATATTCTTTTTTGTAAAAAAATAACTGAACTCCAGTTAGCTTCCTACTGTCTTACTGAGCTATGACTGTCTTAATGTACCAAGTACAAGCTATGCGTTTCTAAAACTAGTGGCATTTATTAACTAATAGGTAAACTTTTAAATACGTCTTATACGTCATCTGAGTTAAAGTTCAAAATATGTTGCCTTTACGTCGTTGAATTTTATATATA
>JAOVYW010040173.1:0-11600 GCA_025775045.1 Hiodon tergisus | reverse complement strand
CAGTGGGAAGCAGTGACACAGTGATGCAGTGACCCAGTGATGCACCAGTAACGCAGTGATGCAGCAGTGACGCAGTGTGCAGCAGTGACGCAGTGTGCAGCAGTGACGCAGTAATGCACCAGTGACACAGTGTGCAGCAGTGACGCAGTGATGCACCAGTGACAGTGTACAGCAGTGACGTAGTGTGCAGCAGTGATGCACCAGTGATGCAGCAGTGACGCAGTGATGCACCAATGACGCAGTGATGCACCAGTGACGCAGTGATGCACCAGTGACGCAGTGATGCACCAGTGACGCAGTGTTCAGCAGTGACGCAGTGATGCACCAGTGACGCAGTGTGCAGCAGTGACGCAGTGATGCACCAGTGACACAGTGTACAGCAGTGACACAGTGACGTAGTGTGCAGCAGTGATGCACCAGTGATGCAGCAGTGACGCAGTGATGCACCAGTGATGCAGTGATGCACCAGTGATGCAGTGATGCAGCAGTGACGCAGTGATGCACCAGTGACGCAGTGTGCAGCAGTGGCGCAGTGATGCACCAGTGACACAGTGTACAGCAGTGACGTAGTGTGCAGCAGTGATGCACCAGTGACGCAGTGATGCACCAGTGACGCGGTGATGCACCAGTGACGCGGTGATGCACCAGTGACGCGGTGTGCAGCAGTGACGCAGTGACGTAGTTTGCAGCAGTGATGCAGCAGTGACGCAGTGATGCACCAGTGATGCAGTGATGCACCAGTGACGCGGTGATGCACCAGTGACGCGGTGTGCAGCAGTGACGCAGTGATGCACCAGTGATGCAGTGTGCAGCAGTGATGCAGTGTGCAGCAGTGAAGCACAACACGTACTACTGTAGTAACCTGAGGCGCCTGTGTCCCAGCTGCTGAACATGTCCCGGGAGCTGAGCGACCTGAAGAGCAGCCTGAGGGTGGCGGCGGTGTCTGTGGCCGGAGACCTGGCTGCCCAGGAGGGCCCCGCAGTGGGGCCTGCTTTCGACTCCTCCGAGGCTGCCGTGCAGGCCATCCTGGAGTGCCTGAAGAACAGCGAGTTCACCACCGCCATCCGCTACATCCGGGAGTGCAGGTGAGAGGCGGAGGGACCTTGTGTCTTTAAAAAAATTAATAAAGGATTGTTTGTCAATGCATTTTACACAGAGGGGTCAAAGGTCAATGCTTCAAATTCAGACATTGAAATAGGATGCCAAAAGAGGTCTCTATATGTTGTTTTTAACTGTTTGTACCTCGGAACGTTTGTCCTTTTCCACTTTCTGTGCTGTGTAGGAGTGCTTGGCCCAATGACATCTTTGGCAGCAGCTCTGAGGACGAGGTCCAGACCCTGCTGAACATATACTTCCGGCACCAAACCCTGGGCCAGACGGGTACCTTTGCCCTGGTGGGCTCCAGGCAGGACCTGTCCGAGATCTGTGTCAAGCTGATGGAGCTGAATGGGGAGATCCGGGACATGATCCGCCGGGCCCAGGGCTACCGGGTTGTCAAGGCCTTCCTCCCAGACTCCAGCACGACCGGCACTAGTCTCTGACAGGAGGATTGGTGCGCCCCGCCCCTGCTACGTGCCCCGCCTCTGGGTGCTGCTGTCCCTGCGCAGGGGCGCCCCACAAGCACCCGTCCTACCTAGAGAAACTTGGGCTAGCTGCCCAGAGTCTGCTCAGCTGCGGGGTGGGGGTAGGCCTGGAGTGGACCGTCCCAGTCCTCAAAGGCGAAGGAGTTCTGTGGGCTTTACTGTTACCTTTTGATTAGCGACATGCTTGCATCTGGAACACGGTGCGAGGTGAGCTACTGTTCTAACAATAACCTCAATCTTACACTGAAGGAGTGAAACAGAATGAAAACCATGTGGCCCCTCGAGGTTTAGGATTGCCCACCCCTGAGACAGGCGAATAAAAGAAAATAATGATAATTATGATAATAGTAATAAAATAATTTTCAGGTCTTCATTTGTGCTGCAATACAAGGGAAGCGATATCTGTATGGTATGGTGAGTTTTGCCTTGGTTCTTATTGCACTAATGGAGTTTTAATGATGAACGTCACTCGTTGGCATCCCATAACATACTGCAACGCCCAAACGAAGAATATACCAAAGTAAAAAATACAAAAAAAACAAAACGACGACTTCTTTTGCGGATGTTTGCCATTTGTAAACCGTTTCGGGGACAATGTGCAATGCTTTACCTGAATTGGATGCCTTTCGCTGTACCCTTAAAAACAAAAAGAAAGAATGCGTATGAATTATTGCAGTGTGGCTACTTGAACCTTTGGAGAACAGAGTAAGTTGATGAGATGATTGCGGGATATTTTGTTCATCACTGCCTGGTTGATACGCTTTGAGAGGCTGTGCACATGTGAAGTGAACTGTAAGCAGACTGTCGACCATCCCTTATACACTGTAACGTATCGAATCGTGCATAAACACATCGAACTACTTTAGAACTCACTGATATCAACACTGTAAAACTGCTGTTTCCCAAGCAACTGGACACCCGGAGGGCAAGCGGGGGGGTCTCATCAGTCACTTTGGCGATTGTGCCCAAGAATTTTACCTGTTGGTGTTTGCTTTCTACTGTGTAATTATTTGCTTCTAGGATTGTTATTTATATTATCAAGAAACCAACATGCATTGAATTTAGTAGTTTTATAGAATAACCTGCCAAGCATGCGCACTGTATGAGCAATGACTTGTATTAGAAATATTTATTAACAAATTCATATTTTAACTGAAAGATGCATTTGTACATAGAAGAAAGAGAGCTTTGCTCATGCGGGTGAGATTTTATTTTTTAATTTTGTGCCGTCAAACCATGGAAAATGTGTGCATGTAAAGAAGAGATTTTTAAAGCTTCCGTGAAGAAGAGTATTGACGTAGGTTTTTCACCATGTAAATAGTTTTACAGCTTTTGTGAAGTTATTTGGGTTGGTGTTCTGTACACTTATGTTACCAAGTAAAATATATCTCAAACATAGATGGGGTTTTTTTCTTCTTCTTTTAATCAAGTTCTATACATCAATGTTTATGCAGCTGCCATGTCTTATTGAAGATTAGACATTTTGCTTTAAGCACTTCTGGGACATGACGGAATTAAGTGCAAGGCTTAAAAACGCTGAATTGGTTAGTGCTGGGGGTGAAAAGTCAATTGGAACTAGCATTTGTTATATTGGAGACATCTAATTGACAATAAACCTAAATCCAATGCCATAGCCGTGTATCCTTTAATAAAGGAACATTAAAGATGTCCACCACTTCACTGGGAAAGTCAGCTTAAGAAAATAAGCTGTGCCTTGTTCATTAGGTAAACTTTTGCGTTGGCTCTATAGTTTAGGATGTTGGCTGGCATACCATTGGCTATGACTTGGCCCCTGACAGCCAGTTTTCCCAAGGTCAAACAGGAGTTCAGGTAACATGCCTGCAAATACCACACTAGTCAGTCACAGGAATTTAGACTTCAATGTAAAGCAGTGTGGGCTGTCGCTGGGTCTGTAGAAGTTGTCATGTTCTTCAGAGTTTAACAAGGGGCTGATGGGATAAGCCTGGTCTCACTTCGGTTTCCCGACCTACAACTTGTAACTTTGTATTTTCCAAGCTTCAATGACAGCTCTGCAGTGACCCACAGAGAACGTCATGGTAAAAAAAAAAAAAAAAACTCCCACTCAACAGCACAAATAAGGGAGATGTTAGTTCCATGGGTTTAAGAAAAAAAACAAAAAAAAACCTAGTCAGAAAGAGTACCATTGAGCCAAATGCTCTCCCTCAAGCGAAATGGCTTTGTTAACTCAAACTCTGAGCCATCAGAGCAGCTGGATAGTTTCCGGGTTAAGTACCACCCCAGCAGATGCGTCCTTGAGCAAGTTAACCCGACTCACGTCAGTAATTAGTCAGCTATACGAGTGTAGATATCGTAAGCGGTTTTCGATAGGAAGTCCGCAAAGCAAACGAATGCGGTAGCCAGACAACTCAACTACTGAGATAGGGGAGGCGGGGCTTCACGTCCTGTAGCCTTCAATCGCTTCATGGAAATCCTTACGCCCTTTTGTTCTCCAGATAATTAAAGTTGACAACAAATAACCAGAAAACGCAATGACGAATTACAGCTTAAACGGGTATTTTAGTCTGCTTTAATAAATTTCATTTACACGTCAAGGATACAAAAATAGTTGGGATCTCAGTTGATTATACGGGTCACATAAAAAGACGTAGGGAAAGACCGGAGCATCAAGATATCATGTCATCACCCAGGAAACGCTCAGATGATGTACTTGAAGCTGTAGGTAGCGTCGCAGGATAGCTTCTTGTCTTTGCAGCGTCCGCAGAGGTCCTGGCGGTGGGGTCGCTTCATGTCAATGTGGCGCTGTTTCTTCTCACAGGAGCACTGGGTCTGACCGCAAACCTGCAAGGCAGGGACGGAGTGTTGCCATCTTGTGGACGTTTACAGCGCCAATTTAAAGACGCTACAAACGATCTTACAAGAATGACACAACAGCGTCCAAGTCGACTCAAGGGCCAATCACGTTAACGCACATGCACGCCACGCCAAGAGTAGGCCTATACCTGACACTGGATCGACTCCACTCTGTACGGATTGAACCCAACCTGGCACTTGCGACAAAACTGCTTAAAGTACACCTGTTTGGGATGAAGTGGAATATTCGGTACAGGGCAAACGTCCTCGGAAGAGTCATCTGACCAGTTAAGCCAATGACCATCAACATGTCAACACCACTACCAGCTCACAAACCGCTATTAAATACAAGCTAGTCTAAAATTGATTTTTTTGCAGCCGGCGAGTGTGCTTGCCAGATTCAATCAAACCTTATTGGTTCCGGAGATGCACCATACGTAAGCACTCTCCCATCGAATGTTGCACTTGCTGCAGTGAAAGAACCCGTACTTCTGTTCCAGAAACTGAAAGGTGAAAAATTCGGCGATCGTTTGTCAAGGGATCTGAAGACATTCCGTGCAGAATTTGACGAGAAACTCAATTACATCTATTCAAATTGCATTTACAGACAGCTGAACTCAAACCACCGACTAACTTCGGCGTACAACCACCAATTTGCCGAGTCAATCAATGCTAATCAATCAACTCTAAATAGGTTCGGTAGCACGACTCACCTGAAAGTTGTACTTTCTCGACGCATTAGTCGATTCCACATCATTTTGAGGCGGCTCGTCTGGTTTCACAACGTCCTCGAACCCGTTTACGTCAAACTCGGGGTCTCCGTCGCGGTCATGTTCCTCCTCACCCCAGTCACATTGGTCATCGCAGTCTCCGCTGGCCGGAAGTGTGAAAAACCTCCGGTCAAACACCGGCGAGTAGATCGCCAAGGGCCGATTAAAGCGGACATTGTTAACCGGGGTACTGGGCGGCAGGATTTTGTTCTTGAAAGCCGGACTGGTCTCCGGTGACTTGGAAGGAACCCATTTTCTCTCGCGGTAGAACAGGGTCTTTGGTCCGAGGGAGCACTGAACTTCAGCGTCTACTTTCGGATTGACCTGTACGCCAAACTCTCGCGTGTTGGCTTTTCTTAGACGAGGCGTGAGGTTCGGGTTGACCTGGGACAGAATCGCCCTCAGCTGAGCACGCTTGCACAAGTCCAGATAGTCCACAGCCTCGGGAGGCACGTAGACGGCCCCTTTCTTGTTCCAGTTCTGATGCTTGCCTTTTTGGTTGCCGAAGGGGCCGTAACCAGGATACACGCTGTAGTTGTAAGGCGAAAATATAAACCCCTCCATTGCTGTCAGATATCGAGCCACTACTGAAGTGGGCTTAAATAGTTTCCCTCTTTACTTCTACTTCGCAGGCGCTAATTGAATTCACCAGATGATTAAAAAACGAGCACTGCGTTTAATTGCGGCAATGCGCCAGGATAATCTGGCATAAGCTAGTTTCTTCACATTATATGGAAATTATTTATTGAATTGAATAAAAGACGCAATTTTTACAGTAGCTCTGTTTTAGTACTTTAAAAATGTTTTCCTCGTGCTTATGCCCCTCCCACTTTCCCTCTGGAGGTCGAGGTGAGTTCGATTGACAGCGACGTCGGATGCCAATTTTATATATATATATATACACACAGATGCATTAGAACTTTTCTTTGTACAGCTGATAATAATTTTGTCAGAAACGTCCTGACACGTAACTAGTAGATTAGTTAAGATTATCCTAATTGTATACAAACCGTTAAACCAAGATTTTACTTGTAACAGAATAATTCCGATGTGACACGCTGCAGCACCCTGTATACTGTTGCAGGGGTAAATAAATGTGATGCTTCAATCTGACTTAACTGATTAACAACTCTTAAACATTAGTAGCAAAGTGAAAACCATACTAGTTTCACAAAAAATGTAGTTTATTTGTCTTCATGTTTCCCTTCTACTTATAAATACCCTTTTCTATAGCACAGGGCCGTATTTACTCATCCTTAGTGGAATAACACAGCACAACAACGTATATGATATTGTCATTCTGTAGTAGATCAATTTATTCTTTTACTTTCCTCTTAAAATCACTCAAGGGGGTCTCAGGGGTGGGCAATTGATCACTTATCAATACCATATTGTCACTTGTTACTCTGTTATTTGTGTATATAAAGATGAAATCTTTGTAGAGAATCCCCTGGAATAAGCCATAAGCGAAATGTGTGGTGTATTTTAACTTTCGATATTGTATAATATCTTGTCTAGTTTTTTTACTTCTGTAGTCTCACAGAGTTTCAGAATCTTTAGTTGTTTAAAGCTAGAGTGAAATCTAACACAACACTTTGATTTCTGTAGAGGCTGCAATATTTCATGGTCGCTGTGATATTAAAAAGTACCGTGGTTTTTCAAGGTGCATGCAAATGTCTCTGAACCGTGCCACTTCCTTTTCTAACTTTCTGAATTCCCCTCTGCTGTCTAACCGTCGGTCCAGCGGAGAACTGCATATCCTATTCTTTTCACTTTCTTATCTTTCCCCCACTTTTAAAGCCATGACCCGCTGTCTCATTCCACCACTGGGCGGCTGGATACATTTGAAAACAGGGCAGTCCCGAACACACAGGGCAGTCCCGAACACACAGGGCAGTCCTAAACACACAAGTTCTCATTTATTCGAATCCGGCGGAAGTAGCCCCCCACCCAGATGGAGGGTTTTGTCTTCTTTTCGTTGTGTCCTTGAGCGATATGGTATGTCATCGCTGCCGAAAACGTACGAGCATAAACAGGATAAGATGTAACCCAAGATCCCTCACTGGCCCTGCCTGGAGAAGCTGGGAGGGGCCAACCGACCTGAGGGACAGGAAAGTCCCTGTCACGGTCGCAGAAGTCAGCTGACAACCGGCAGAAAGAAACCCAGACACCGAAGCCAGCATGCTGCCTGATTCACAAGCCAACTCAAACCGCAAATGCCGCTTGGGCTTTGGTTAAACTAAACTTTGCTCTCTCACACAGCCAGAAGCGGGAGGGGGAAGCCACCCGGAAACGAGACGGCGACCTAATAACCACTGTCAGCTTTTTCGCCAGTCCTTTGTCCGGGCACCTCTAAAACACATGACACATAAAGGAGGAAGAGCGCAGACAAAGTGTCAATAAAAGATAGATAAAAACACAAGTATATTCAAAACATTTTGTGCCATTACTGTTCTCTTACTGTGTCCATCCCTCTGTTGTGTCGTAGGGACGCCAGCTAGAATAATTTTGTCATTAGAAGGTCCTTAGAGTCTTTTTAAAAATGTATTAAGTACCTAAGAATGCATGGAAGGGTTTTCTACCACCCATGGGCCGCGGGCTTGGCATGTGTATCATTTGTTTACAATTTTACATAGTCATTTAGCAGACGCTCTTATCCTGAGCAACGTACAAAATTGCCTTAGTTTAGGGGTTAATGTGCAACACGAAACTGACCACTAGGCGGCTGGCTGTGGAGGATTGCAAGGATCTGGTGGGGTTGTACGCTGAGATTAGCGTGCGGAGGTAGCCAGGAGCTGATCCGGTGGCAGCTTGGCGAGTGAGGGTGAGGATCTTGTGGTGGATCCCAGCAGCGACGGGGAGCCAGTGGAGTTTGATGAGGACGGGGGGGTGGCATGAGTGAACTTCCTTTGGTTGAAGATCACCCGGGCAACAGCGTTCTGAATTAGCATGAGAGGTCTGATCGATGAAGCTGGCAGGGCCGCCGCAAGAGAATTGCAGTAATCCACTAGTGGTATCACCAGTGCCTGGACCAGGAGCTGTGCTGATTGTTCAGTTAGGAGAGGACGGATCCTCCTGATGTTGCTGAGGATGAAACTAACATAAACACTTTGGACATGATTCTTTAGATTTGTTAATTAACCGATTCTCTAGATTTGTAAATTTGATGGCCTCTCACATGAACAAGAAATAGTTGTTTGTAAGAGTTTGTTGTTGAAAGTTAAAGTTAAAATGCTTTGAAGAAATTCTCAGTTGCCACCTTCTGATACGGGCTGATATTGATTCACTAGGCACGGCCTGGTTATTTATGTTCCACAAGGGAATGTGGGAGAAAATGTTAAAATGCATGATCTATTTTAATTTCTAGAAGTGAGATTGAGTGTGTTGTGAAGGAAATTTCAATCAGTAGAAGTTAGTTAGGTAATAAAAATCGTATTTCATATTCTGTGTGATGGGGAAAAGAGTGAGAACTATGTGACCTTATAATGTGTGAGATTGGTGTGCACAGAAGCATGCAGCTGCGTGAGGAGTGAAAAAACCGAACTGAGTGTGCTGGATGAGAAGGCCTTGGATCTGACCATGAGAAGTTGCTTAACTGATAAGGAAGATCTGTTGGAGGGAGATGGGTGCTTCTTACACACACATACCATTGTTTGGGTTGTGCTGAGGGGCTCAAAAGTAACAGGTGTCTGATCTAGTTCGGACTGGTTTCTCTCTTGGACCCACCCTGTGAGGTGGAAAAGTACTGAGTGTGTTGTTTGAACTGTAGATAAAGAGGAGGTTTTTTCACTGTAACTTCGGAAGAGTGGTGGGTAAAACAGCTTTTCCCCATTTGCAAATATAATAAACGTGACTGCTTGAATTCACACCAGAATGTTGCAGTGGTTCTATTCTGGGAATAGATGGGTCCGGAACCCATAAAAGGTCATCTGTGGGTTCGCGGTTTCTTAAGGGGTATTATTCCCAGACATCAGAAAACGACACCCTAAGGTGAGGCTACTGCCAACACCTAGGAAGAGGTCTGAAACTCAATTATCGAACCGACGGGTTAATTACTCCGGGAGTAATTCGGGTAAAGCTAAGAAATTATATATCATGAATTAAATATTGAGAAGAGAACAGGTAAAGTAGAAGAAACCAATTTTAGAGACGGATCAAGAGCTCAAAATGTTTTTGTATTGTAAAGACTGGAAGGTCAGGTGACCTGTGTTGTTTTAGGGAAGTAGATTGCTTCGAGTGGTTTCAAGAGAGAAACATAGCTAAGTCGAAAAGAATCTGGGCTCTGAGTAGGAGGAATTAGTCCTTGTGTGACCCACAGGAACCCTGTAACGTAAATTTAAAATCCGTGACAGTGACTGGATAAGGGAGAGTGGAGAGTTGTTTCCGGGCCAGCCAAGTTTACTGTGTGCCATTTGGATCATATGCAACAAACCCAATTACATCAGGCTCTGTGGATTACTTTTTGTTTCGTTGTGGAATTGTTAAAGTGTGGAGGGGACACTTAGCCATTTGGCCCAGGCTAGGATTAGTTTCTCCCACAGGAAAGAGGGGCTCTGGACAGCAGACTAGGGACTTGTTAGATCATAATTTTCGATCCAGATTCTTTATGAGAGGCAACAAGGAGTGTTCATCAAGACAGTTGTTAGAAAGGGCTTTTAATACTTCTTGTACAAAAGGTGAGCAGTTGCGAACAACAAACGCATATCGAGATCGACCCATCCTGTTCTCGACCATGCAAATCTACCTTAGGCATTATATAAGGTTTTCTGACCTTTCCCCTGGTGATATATGACCCATTAAGTGCCAAACAGAACAACCCTGATGAGTCACCCATTAATACTAAAAACTTGTTTTTGAGTGTTAACTCAAGAACATAAACAATGGTCTGCAGGGGTAACAAGAGACTTACTGCTCGTGGCTAGGTTGTCTGGGTGAGAGAAAAAACAGATCCCGTGAAACTCTAAACACGCATCTTGTGCCCTGTTCTTAACCTTCGGTCACCCCGATATCTGGCCCCTTCCAGTCTCCCGCCTGACCACTGGAGGCGGACATATCTCCCAAACATTCTCTTTCTTTGTGAATTTCCGGCAGACGTATGCCTTCGAAGCTAAAGAAACAACCACGGAATTTCCATGTTCATTGGGTTTAGATGTAAGTGTATGGCCTAGGCAGAAGTGAAGAGAAAACATGCATCTCATCATTTGAGTAACGTAAGCTTATTGTTCCAGGTGATAATTAGTTATTGACTTCTATAATTAGAATTTTGCCGCTGTGCCTTTCATTGGGGAAGACAAGACTGCTGGCTGCTACTGTTGCACATCTTTTAAAAAACCTTCTTGAAACATCTACAATTTCAATTAAAAGCATGCCTGGGTGTGTCTGTTCCGGGAGCAGTTAGAGACAGTGACACAGGGGTCCAGTGACACCTGTAATTCTGCATCGTAGATTAAATTATAAACAAATGCAACACAAGACAAATTACAAACGACAACTAGAACCCCCTAGAAGGGGAGGCCCCTCCTCTCCGGGACAACACATGGCACAGTTGAGGCCGTAATCCAAGTAAAGAGATTTCTTCACATGGCTTCAAATGCATTTTCATTTTGAACATTATTGTCTTCAGACCACAACATGTGCTGTTCGCAGACGTATAAATAACCTGTATAGCTATTGTGAGTGTTTTCGTTGAGTTGTTGGCTCTTGGTCTGAAACAACTACAGATAAACATTGTACTCAATATTGTATTTACAAAGACAATAATAGTATTCATACAAAATAGTTATTACTTACTGTTTCTTGACGAGGACAGAGGCCTCACTCTGGGAACAACCAGGTAAATGTAATTATTCTAGACCAGGATGTGAAACTTTTCCTGACTTTACAGGACACCTTTATTATGAATTTTGGCACAAAATAAATGTAAAAGTTGTTTTAATTAATTCAGGTGCTGGAAAGAAAAATATTTTTATCACTATAATTACCAGGGGAATTCAATGGCTTTATGTACCCAAATGGCGGCACAGCAGTTGCAAAAAATTTCAAATTGTACGTATTTATAGATCACACTGGTTACTTCATTCTCACCACAGTGCTGAAATAATTCAGCGTCTCTGTTAAAACACAAGACCCAACGGTTTCCGGCTACGGTTTGTTTGGCTTTACTTTTCAAATGGCATTCTGAGCGCCTGGCTATGAACACTGGGTCACATTACGTAGGGGCGTCTTTTATTGAGAAAAGGAATAACTGAAGCGAACGGGCAGTAGACAATTACACCTCTGAGGTTGTGGCTGTGAGCTGGCATACGCTTATAAACCGTAGTTCTCAAAGATGAATTTGTCCTCGGAACAAAGGACAAATAACAGACCACATCTTTATATCTTGAGAGGGTTACCCGGATCAGGAAAGTCAAGACTT
>JAOVYW010040162.1:434-19840 GCA_025775045.1 Hiodon tergisus | reverse complement strand
TCTGATTGGTGCAGCACGGTCGCGCTTGGACTTGTCAAGGCCTTCTCAGACTCCTCCCATTTGCCACGGCATGACCTCAGCTGTGACTCCATTTCTTTCTGGCCCTCGTATCATGTCCTTCTTCTTATGGGTCTCTTTACTGTACAACAGCATGGTGTCACCCTTATCCGAATGGTTTTCTCTGACCATTAAGGAAAAGGTTTGCTGCTTCTTTTGGAGAAAACCACGCTCCACCCCTCAGTCATTCTGTTGGCCCCCTCTAAAAACAGCAACTGTTTCTCCAGCTCCAGGTGGTTACAGAACTTAAACCAGGCTACACTTTGCTGTTTGTGTTTCTGTTTTTCACCTCCTTGGGGGGCACACCTTCGTGGATACCACAGCAGGGTGGTATGATGGGGGTCACTAGGAGGTGTCCCCCCCCACCCCCCTTCCCTCAAAATGAACAGCCATAGCAGTCTACAGTTGTTTGAATGGCTTTTTCCCAGATTTCCTCATCGCTATGTAGCAATTCAAGAAGTTTAGCAACATTTTGGCTGGAGAAGCTGAGGGCCATTTTCATGGTGTGTATCTGAGGACAGCGAATCACCATGAAACTGCATGCCAGCCCACAGATCACCTACATGATCTACCTGTACCACTGGAAGTGTATGAATGTGTGTGTGCGCAAATGTGTGCATTTGTCTGTGCTGAAGTTTTCATCACTTTGTTTTAACAGCACCAACATTTGTCTTGAATATATCCAGGAAGCCTTTATTCTACGGGTGGGTTATACTGTACATTTGCAGACATGGAGAAAAAAACGGAGACAACATTCCTGTGCACAAAGGCAGGAAGGGGGAATTGTTTGCTTTCCTCACTCTTCAGCAGCGGCCCTCGTGCTTGGGCCAAGAGCCCGCCTCTCAGAGTCAGCCTGTCCGTCACTCTCCTCGTTTTTGACCTGCTTCAGTTATTCAGCAGCTCTCCAAGGTTAATCAGAAAAGAACTGTGCCTTATTCAGTCAATTTCAATGGTATTGAAAAGAACCCCTTTATCATCCCGCCTCAAATCTGGAGGTGAGCGAAGGTACTGCTGAAGTTTTTTTCTTGGTGCAGGAGTAGCCTTATTTCAGCAGCAGTGTGGAGAACATGCTGCTTTGGCAGGGGGCGTGGAAGTTTCCTCACTGTAAAACACAAAGCACGCCGTGTCAGGATCTATAAATACCAAGACGGTGAGTTAGCCAGGAGACGTCAGGGCTGAGGTCATTCGTTTGGCTGGGATTTTGGGAGGTTCCTGGGGGCTCAAGACTACCGCACTCAGAGCCAGGGGGACACGCTTGTGAGGCCAGCAGGGCCTCTTTGTCCTGGCCTCTGTAACGGCTTTTGGGCAGAACAATGGGTGCCCAAATTATGGAGTATCTGCACCTTTTTCTTGTTTTCATAATGTACTTTACCATGTCGACCTCTGTAGATCCATTTGGGCGAAAGCCCATTTTATGTTTTCCATGCCAGGCGATTCCAAAACCAAGATGAGGTCTGCTCACATGAGCGATGGGGCTAAACTTTTCGGGGAAACTGGTAGCTCACATAAGCACTAAGCGGGCCTCACACAGTGTTATACAAACTGCAGCGTTAGGAGCAGCGCCGTCCACTGGATTTCTGAAGCCAGTTTGGAGGCAAGGCAGGTAATGGCCGTGACTGGACATAAGCGGAAAACAAGTTTAGGAAAAGAAAAAGTGAAGTTTGTTTTTGCTATCACCAAAAAACAATTCAGAAAACAATCCAGAGTCTTCCGCCAATGGTGGTGGCAGCAAACGGCATAGAAGAGAACGAGACTCCCAGAGCTTCGAACAACAATCTGTCCTTCTCTGCCCATGAATTACAGTTTTCTCACAATTTTAAATTTTTTCCTCTTAACTGGAGGGTACTAGCAGCCATTGGCTGGTGGTTTTGTTTGCTGTGGTGTGATTTGATTTGGCTGGATGCACTTCTCAAACCATTCAAAATTCAAATTTGAGAAGTGTCAGTTAATAAATAGTTGAGTTGGGGTTCCAGGTATCCTGAGTTGTTGCTCAAGTGAAATATCCATAAAATTTAACCCCCACCCAATAACGGCACCAACTGCATACTGCTGTTTGAAGTTAATTTTATTGACCTTTTTTAAAAAAACAAAAAAAAAAAACACATAAATGTAGTTCTGTCCACCAAATGTACGCTGTAGGTGTGAATTTGAACTATTCTTACATCTAAAAATAATGTGTAGTTATATACACAACAAGCCCAAAAGTATGTGGGCACCCCTTCAAATTCTACATTTCCAGTCACACCCATTGCTGGCAGGTGTAAAAGATCGAGCACACAGCCCTGCAATCTCCATTCAGCAGTTAGCAGTTAGCAGTTAGCAGTTGAATGACCCGTACTGAAGAGCTCAGTGACGACTTTCACCGTGGCACTGCTGAAGTTTCCCCTAGTGCTGTAAGTGCTGTTACTGTGAAGCGGAAACATCCAGGAGCAACAACAGCTAAGCCAGCAGGACGCTGCCTGCCCGAATACATAGGGGCCAAGTGTAGAGTTTGATGGAGAAGGATGTAGCACACCGCACGTGCTTGGTTCGGGAGTGATCACACAATACTTGGTATGGCTAGGGAGGAAAAACCCGACAGGTTTCATGTCCGCATTCAAAAACAAAAAACATTCTTTAACATACTAATTTGCTACAATTATCAGAATACTCCGAGGTAAAATATCATATTGTGCCTTGAACATCCTCAGTCTACAGCTCCAAATACAGTATATAATTCACAAAGCACCTTTGCCAGATGAACCCACCTCACTGTTCCCCCAAAGTAAAACAAGGGGACAAGACACATTACGAGTCCATGGCAGGTGGCTAATCTGCACAGCTGGGGCCTCCTTTGACAGTCAAAGCTGCAGAACCCACGCTCTAAAAGGCAGGAAGGCTGCGATTTCCCACCCTTTCGACATGCTGGAAATCTCGCTCCATCTGGATAATCCCATCCCTGCAAACCCCAATCTGTAATACGATGTTTCAGAAGTCACATTGTTGCTGTCACCTTGGTTTATGTGTTCCCGCTGCGGGAACATCAACATGGACTTATAAGGAAGAGCCTCTGGGTCAAACTGCGTGGCACTGAAGGGATGGAGTGCTGTGACTCACCTTCTGAGCACACTACTGGCTGCCATCAGGAGCAGGCGCGGCCGGGCTTTGATCTGGTTCCCTGCTTACCGCCAGTGCTACACTGTCTCGACCGTGAACTGTCGAGCTGGCCAGATATGGCGGAGTGTGTCATAGGCACATGGCGGGTGGGCGGGTGCTGTCCTTCGCTAACACCTTCTCAGAAAGAGGTTAATGTTCCAGCGAATCTGTGAGGGATGGGAAAGAACCAGGAGGATTTATATGGCAATGCTATGTGTGCACGGTGAGGCACGGTGAGGCACGGGGGGGTGCACTTTCAAACCTCCAACCACTTGTTTCTCTTGGCAATTCCATATGGCAATTTTCCAGCTGTAGCTTCAAATGTTAACTTTATATTTGTATCATTTGTACTCAGCAGGAATGCATTGCATTGCATACGTCTTCACTGATGGACTCAGTTTTAAAACACTTCCTGTGCAGCTCTGCGTTTGACCGTAAAAAGACAACAGCAAAACAGGCACATGCATATCCGACTGTGGAAAAAAAAGAAAAGAAAAGTAATGCAAGATATTGTACATGATCACAAAATCATAAAAAAGACTGCGGTCGCTCAATATCAGCTAAGAGATAAGGGCACAGAGAAAACGCTGTTTCTGTTAATAGAACTGAAAAAAAAACAGAAACAGAAACAGAGTAATCCATAAACACATGGCTATAGCAGAGAGAGGCAGGATGCCGTGAGGTTCTAGTGTCAGGTACTGCATGTTCTTATCATAGGCGGAGGAAAAAAGCCACTTGCACTTACCGTTATCAAACAGGAATTCAAACTAAATGGGAAATATATTTTTTTTCCCCACAATTCAAATCTTGATTTTTTATTTAGAAAAAAATGTACCACAAATCACAATGGCCATCATGGTCACCAGTGTTTGTTTGTCTACTTTTCTGTGTCTGTGGTGAGTGAAATAAATCTTGTTGTGTCTGCCCCACAAATTTAGCCCAATGACTTATGACCAAAGAAGGAAATGTTTGACTACAGCCACTAATGAAGTGATAAAAGCCCCGACGGCTGTGTTTCTGAGAGCCAATTAACCTTTTGTTCAGTGGAATGTGTAAATGGTGGGGAAGGACGCTGGAATTTAATCATCTTCTATCTACAGCTAATTGATGGGGCATAGAATGGCGATGACAAAAAAGGAACCAGGGGCGGGCAGTTCCTGGAGCACTAGGAGCCTTAAAGTCTCTTTTAACAGTGAAACTCTGAGTGCCTGCGTTAATTCAGCACAATAGCTGGTGATTCAGGGCAGCGCAGCAATCGAAGGCTTGAGTCAATCGAAAAAACAGAATAGTCAATAGCAAGTTGCCAAACGCATCCTCGAGCCGACCAGCATGTTTGGTTGTTTTTTTTGCTGGCACACTAGTGAGAGGTGCACGCATCAAACATCCCTGAGTCTTCACAGCCATGCGCGCTACAGCACAAAAGAATGCAGTCACTGAGCCGCGCCACTTCACTCCGATCCTTCAGGTGCAGCTCAGAAAGCCAAGCTTGCCTCTTCTGATTCACATGAGCAGGTGTTGTAGTACCAAATCAATCACGCTTTCCAATCACAGCTAGGTGCTCCCCTCTCCTTCTTTGACCTGATTGTGACTGACTGCTACGTTCAAGAAAAATAACATAGAGTTTACTAGACGATGGCTATATCATTGCTTCACTTTGTAAAGAAGGAAAAACTCCTTGCATCACCCGACATTGAAGGTTCCTGAAGCATAAACATTGCTTATCAAAGCATAATAATTGAACTGTACATAGAGCAAGCAGAAGGCCCTGGTGTCATTGTCCATCCATCAACAGTACGAAGGTCACCCTTGAATTAATACTTGAAATACTAAACTAAACTAATCTAACCTCCAATCTGACTCCAGCAGGGTACAACTCTAATTCACCAGCCTCTCACAATAAGGAGCAAAACTTATTGGTCAGAAACGGAATCTTACAGGTGTCACACTGCTGTATTATTAAACTTATTAACGAAAGAAAGACGAAGATTGAAGCCTTTACGCTCCCTCTAAGCGTTAAAAGCTGTATGTGAATACTTTCAGCGAGATCTTTGATAGGTGCTGGAAGCAGCATGAAACAGAATACATGACACATTTATTAGAGGGTTAGAGTTAGAATTTCAACTGATCAGATGGGAAAGACTCACTTTTAGTTTATATTAAAGTCTTTTCTATATAAATGTAGTTATTTGAATGTGATATTATTTTTCATAAATGTGTATTGTAATGCATCATACAACACAACGTAAGTACAATGCATGACTTGAGCATATTTCAGTGTGTGTGTTTGAGTAGGTGTACGGGTTTGTGTGTGCATGTTTGCGTGTGTGTGGGGGCACGTGGTCAAGCCTCTGCATGGTGAATTCCACGGGACTGAGTGTGGGAAAATTCCATATGAGACAGGACCGGGGGTGTGAGAAAGAGAGAAGGAGCCCACCGCCCACCCGCCTTGGGCTGCCTGCTGTGACTGATTAGCCACCGGCCCCCACTGTACCCATAATGTACACGACTAACAGCAGGATTCGGCCGCCTTCCTCCAACGCTGGACCTCAGCAGGGACGGCGCAGTAAAAAAAACAGCGGAGGTCAGAGGATATGCGTTATTCTCAGTCTGGAATAAGTCCGGGAGAGAGAGACTACACTGTTAGCCCACTGTGTATATTAATGTCTGACCACGAACATCTCCCCTCCCCCTCTCCCTGCCAAAACTGACATAAATAACCCTATGATATACATACCCTCTCTACTTCCCTATTACTGCTTTTCACAGTTCATAGCTGCTGAGGAATAGCTGAAAAGGCTATCATTTTTTGTACCTTGCGCAACAACAGCTGTATAAGTCTCCAGTACTTTAACCATTATGTTGTGTCTTCACCACTACACCTTGCCCTGCTTTCAACGTGGATGAACCACACACTAGCGTGGCTCGGGTGGGCTCGAGGCGGCACGGGTAACATCTGGTGTCACTGCGCACGCAGGAGCCGGTAAATCCCGCCGTGACCCAGGCTGCCTGCTCCACGGGAGGTGTGCTGCCCAGGCCTCGTGACTCTGGTGCTCCCGCGGAGGCCGAGCCTGGGAGACGTTTTTATAGGGTCTTTAACCCCAGTTGATTTGCGGATGCACATGAAGGCGTGCGCGTGTTTCAGGTCTGTTTGCGCCTGTGGTCCTTTAAAAGAACCACCCAAACGCGGCACAGTTGGGATCGCCTTCCCTTTAAGCAATTCCCCCTGGGGTAGTTTTAAACTGCCAGCCTTGCTCACAAAGGGTTAACATTAGGGTGAAGAGTTTGACAACAATAGTCATACTGGATTATCAGCAATTACTGTTTAATCTCAACAAAGCGCTCCAGGGGGTAGGTCCAAGGTCCCTTCTACTTGTGTTCCTCGTTGAGGGTAATTTAAGGCAATGGTTAAGGAGACTGACACCTGAGAGGTGGTGTGTTCTGCTACGTACCACACAGCCAGTGACAAATTTGTGACGCCTTAGTGGCAAAAAATCCAAAGAAATGCCAATATTGTTGTAAAAGAGTGGCTGACTTGAGATTTTTAAAACTGCATTTATCAAGAAAGGGATGGCTGGAGTGAAGTGTGGTGGAAGCAGGCCTCTTTTTTCCACATAAATCCACGAATCTGGCAACTTTACATGGGAATTCAACGCATGCCTCCTTCGGAGATCGCCGGCTCCTGAAAGGAAATGAAGGGCAGGATACCCTTAACCTGGGGGTGTCGGAATACAGAGGGATGGGCACCGCAGCGTTTTATTAGGAGGCTGTAACACTGACTTAATGAGCCAGGAAGTAGCATCAGGGCCTGACGATTTAGCTGAGCTCTCTTCGGGTGGAGAGGAACTTTTTCAGCCCCCTCAAGCAATACAGTATTTACTTTGCTATTTAGTTTAATTTCTCCCTGTCCTTTCTCCTTAATTTCTTTTTATATTTCCTTTTGATATAATATTGATGCCATTGAGAGGAAAACTATTAAAAGTTCTAAAACCGCACAAACTGATTGGTTACACTCGCCTAGAAAAATTGGATGTATGTTCCAATGACAGTGCCATCTCCCAGTGCTTTTTAGATGTGTTTAATGCATACACACACATGCTTTGAACACACATTCTTATTTTTTCAGTGTTTTTTTTCTCTAAAAACACTGTTGAGAATTTCATGTGAATTTGCAGAGGTCATGTCATGTGTGTCATGGTATGAAAAATGTCATGTAAGATTTGTTGTAACTAATCAATAAACAAATAGATACCTTTTAAAAGTAATTAAAAGTGACAAAATTCACTCTAAGCAGTATCAGCCTGATTTAAAAAACAACAACATAATAATTCTGTCCCTATAGCTGGGAATGTATACCAACTCAAGAAAGGGATGGCCTCGTCTGCCAAACCTTAGCCTGGCCCAACCCAGCCCTCTTTCTTTAATAACTAATAAATGGTCCAGTTCACAATGCCGGAGCTGGCAGAGCCAATCAGCAACACCTCTCCACCCTTCCGGCCTAGAAATGGAAAGGGCATAAAATGTAAGAATAGGAAAAATAACTCAAAATGTAGTGTGTGTGTGTGTGTGATAGAGAGAGTGAGTGGAAACGGGAAGTGCTGGCCAGTCTTTACACTGGAGGAATTTCCAGTCAGATGTATATCACTGCAGTAAAGAACACATGAGAACGAATGACAGAGAGCACGGGTAGGCCTGCAGTTTTGCTCCAGTGGACTATTTTGAAATAAAACGTGCACATTATGTATCTGTATGAGTATGTGTATGAGTATGTGTGTACAAATCAAAACAAGGGGAAAATTTAATTCAGGCCCTGTAATGAAACCCGGGGACCCAAACTTTAAATGTAGAAAAAAGGTGTAAAGTAAAACAGCTTTCTACACTTGGTATTTGGTCTTATTCTAATTTAGACTGAAATGACAAAGAAAACAGAAAAGTTTGCTTGGATAAAGTAAAAAAAGGCAAAAGAGCCACTTTTCCTGCTCTGGCTGTGTCTGGTTGCTGGTGTGAGCTATTGGAGAAGTTCTGACTCTGGGTTGAAAGGGTTTAGAGGGTTGAAAGGAGCTTGAGTGGCCTGTTATCAGTCGACTATCGGAGAGACACTCTGCCCGACCTCCTGCCGTGCACACGGTACTGATCTGACCCGGCCTACGGCTGAGAAGCAGAGAGTAAGCCGGGTGTATCAGAGAGCATGGCTGTCACAGAGAGCAGCTATTAACCACTAATTAGTAGTGGGAATAGCGCTGTGGTATTCAAAGGACTGTCGGCACAAACAGTAACCCAGTTATCAATGAAACACAGGAATGGCACACAGCATTTAATACAGCTCAGCTAAGTTGTAACACTTTGAATGTCAATGCCAAGGTTTGCATTTGGGTTCAATTACACGTTAGCCTGAAAATGCATCTATAGAGCCCAGCTTGTTTTGGTGCTGTGCCGTTTAAGTTGCTATCTCATCAAGACGTTGTCCATATTCTTTGTCATTTTAAACCAAAAGTTCAGTCCAGGATTGGCACCCCAAAGAAGAAATGTCAGAGTGCAAAAATACAGGAAGGAAATACAGCCACATAATTTGCTTGTGTGACATTTAAGAACAACTATGGCTCCTCCACCCAAGTCATTATGGCACCGTGCTACATGCTATATGCTAGTGTGCAACTTTTCCCCGAAACTATCATTTTTTGTGTCCAAAATGTATGTCGTATCAATGGCCTTTATGTTTTTTAGGTTAAAATTGTCAGCGAAATGATTGAATGAATGAATGAATGAATGAATGAATGAATGAACGAATGCACAATCTGAAAACAAGGGACCTGCTGTTACTATGTTCAAACACAAAGTAAGAGGTTGGGTGCAGAGTTTAGTCCTCTGCAATCCTGTCATCTAAGTTCTAAGTTCTTTGAAACACTTCAAAAAGCGTTACAGTGTCATGCAGTGGTTTCCATGACAACTCTGATGGCTCGATTCCTTTAACAACATGCCCCCCTCCCCTCCCCATTCTCCGGTTTTTAGATGTATATATGAGGGTGGAGACCAAAGTTGAGTGAGAGGCTTACTGAAACACAAAGTGCACAAAAGAGGAAGTTTGACATTCAAGACGCACCAGGAAAGTACGCACCATTGCTCGGATAAACTGTTGTTGAGGTTAAGCATCCAGAATCATACTGCAGAGGGAAGAAGGCATTTTACCAACGTGGACATTTAGTAGCATCCCAGTTATGCTGCTTTCATGCTTTACTGGTGATTTAATGCTGTTTTTACATTGAGTGTGGGGGTGGGGGCTGCACTTTCTGGCAGTTCTGAGTAAACTTTTAATCAGATCTCTTCAATGTGATACCAGAGATCTTATCAAAGTGTGAAGGCAGGTCAACCTTTGAGTCAAGAGGGGGAGGCTGTGGGATAGGGCCGCCTCTCCTCCATCCCGTTAATTATAATTAGCCTTGAATGGTATACAGCAACGTGCATAGAAATAGTGAGAAATGGCTGTGGTGAAACCACATTCACATACAAATACACATTTATTTATAGTTCACATTGAACTATGTCTGTTAAGATTTTTCTTTTTGGTTTTTTTCTTCAATTTCTTGTATATTGCATATCTGTAGAGTCTATATTTCTGTGCTGCTACAACTGTGCAATTTCCCCCAGGAGAAATATATATCTCTTATATGGAGATATGAGAATGTTGGCTTTTCCAGAGCCAACGTTCAGATATGCTGCATTTAGGGACATCTATTTGAAGCACTATATATATATATATATATATGCTATTATCATAGCGTTCAGCGAGCTACATTGAAGGTCAGATATATATTTTTGTGGCCGTGTACATTTGACTGAATGGTGCTGACGTTGCGCTATTGGGGGGATGGGATTGGCTTTCTGTCTGACTGCTTTTCACAACCACATGCCCCTCAGACTAATGGATGCTCCCCCCAACAGTTCAGACCTACAGGGACGTGAAGGCTAGACTACCATAGTTGTGTATCAAGGATAAACGCAAGATGAATGCTGATGTTTGTTTTTATTACGATCACCTTCCACAAGTGTGTTGAGAAGCCATGGAAGTTATGTGGGCAGCGAGGGAAATTATCCACCCATTCAGATTACATAGTCAAATCATAAAGCGAATTCTTCGGTTTGCATATCAAACCTCATGGGGGGGCGGGGCCTTTTGAAAGAATTTCCTATCAATTACCTTCCTTGTAGACATGTTTATGGTAACCCCCCCCCAGCCCAATCCACTTCTCGTCTCTGAGACTGTGGTTCTGCTATACTGGACATGCCCCCGGAGAGATGACAGCATTCCTGCAACACGCAACAGACAAGAGTCCTTAAGAGTCCCGAAAAAAAAAAAACCTTGACCAAAATCCAGCCGCATTACCTAATCTTTTCCTGTTATGTTAGCTGAACGTTTCCAATGGCAACGTAGGACTCCTTTGATTCTGCTGCTCTGTGAGTTTTTTTCTCTCTCTCAGCAGCCTATGTAGTTGCTGTCCTGCTAGCCCAGTATGGGCTCATTAAATTTAAACCGTTGAAGTAAGTAAGTCAAAATGGTTTTAGGATCATCCTCTCCGAGCCTTACACTACAGAAATACACATAACAGAGATGCTTATTGAGTCGCAGTCCTGTTATCCCCCTTCTGACCCAGTCCGCAGTGCTTTGTCAGATAAGGAAATAGTCATATGTGAGCACGATTTGTTAGGAAATTACTGTGCTTGGGGATGACCTGTTATATACTCACTTCCTTTAAACTCTATTTAAACTAAGTCACTTGTGAACTTGTTGACAGGACATGGTGTGTGTGCAGGTGTGCGTGCGTGTGTGTCTAGGGTGGCACGATTCTCTTTCTCAGTCTCCACTACTGATGAAGAGGAGCAAAACCTGAAAGGATGTATGTGAGCTAAGTGTCTGCTGCTGAGATGAAGCTCTCCAGTATCATTATCTAATCAGTACGGTTACAAATAATTAGCAAATTCCAATTAAAGGGACAACAAAAAGAATAACTCACTAGGATTTGGGATATTAATGTGTATATACATTAATGAAACAAATTCATTAACCCCTCAAAATTTTGTGTATTCTTCTTTCCCCCAATTAAGGGTTAATCTAAAACTTCATCAAATTACTTTGACAGTGGTGTTAGAATATAAGGCAATCTTTTCTTTAGCTTTCAGAACAAATCAAGACCCGGCGTGCTTTGAGGTAAAGTGCCTCATTTGGATGACTTCAGAACAGACACTCTAGTTCAGAAGCTCTGTCCCACCCCACGCCAACCCCTGTCCCAAAAAGGCACTTCGTCCCAGACCTGCCAAGCGGAGGGGAAACTGCCCCACCCGAGCTCCTGAAGTCATAAAACTCAGCCTCCTTGCCTGATCTCCCAGCTGAAAATGAATCAGCTAAACCAATACAGTTTAATTCCAGCTGGCTGGGTGGCTTTGTAAAAGTCTGACAGCAGTGAGGCAGGAAACCCTACAAGGCCACAACTTCTCTTCCACGTGTATCTCCTGTGACTCAGATCTGGAGGGGAAATAAAACAGAGAGCTTTCTCCAGTGTCCTGGTGAAGAAGTGTGGAATGCATCCAATTTCATGATTTTGATTTCATGATTTAATGATTTAATAATAAGATCCTTTTTTTAAAACCCCTTTACATAACAGGGATGGACTGAGAACACACATATCTTTAAATTCAGTGTTCTGTTAGGAATCCAGATTAGGCAACCAACTTAAGTGTGTGATCTACCTACCATGTTAATTAATTTATTGCTGTTGGTTCCCTGGAAACGGAACAATTCACCAGCATAATACCCTTTTAGGGTCAACTTTTCAGTTTCTCTCATAAATAGCTGGTAGAGTTCAGATTCAGGGCTCCGCTAATAACCACATGGACATCAGTGATGGCAGTTCCTCAGAAATACATCTGGCCATGGCAACGGGTGTCAGTAAACATTAAACAGACAGCAATTGAAGAGGCCAACGGATACCCCAACGCCATAAGATAACTTCCTTCATCTGTTATATGGCATTCTTCGTGTGCCAAGGGTTAATATTTTCTTGCCATATTTTAAGTTTAACGATTCTCCCGTTGCCCGTAGCTACGTTACACATTAGGCATTTTACGTACCTGCCGTCAACGTTTTTTCTTTCTAATTAGTCCTTCTAAATTTCTATAGCAATAGAAAATAAGAAAATAAAAGTTTTGTGTGAGAACGATTAAAAATATGAAAAGGGGTCGAATACACATGTATCTACATAACCGCGGCACACACAGCGGATTCTATCTTATCAGTTTGGCAGTGCGACTGGACAGGTAAACACTCGGGTGGTTTATCCAGCCCAATGAATTACCAAAAGAGACTAGTGTCTGCCGTGGTATTTCTTTCTCAACCCCCCTCCCTCATTCGTTTTGTGAATCGGAAGCTCCACCTCTACTGAAGTTTGTCATGAGTCGGGAAACTCCTTTTCAATATCCACCCAATTAAGTAAAAGGAGAGGAGACACTGCGAGACAAGGAGAACCAGAGAAGCAGAGAAAAAAAAACTAAACCAACTTTACAATTAAGGACAGCGCATCTTGGTTTATATCGGCATGCGGTCTTAGTTACCAGACACTCTACATTTAAGACTTGCAGAAGTTCACCTTCGTTTGAGCTAGTCTGAAAACGCAATCAGCTGCGGAATTGATTAAAAACACACATTCAGCGAATTAGACTAAAAGAGATATGGGCTGTAAAAAACTTCGCTCGAAAACTTTAGCAAATGTGATCTCGCAACCCTATGGACTCTCGTCCCTATGGATTCTCCTCGCTTTTATCGCAGTTGTCTTGCAGATGAACGCTGCGTTCAATTTGGACGTGGAGAATCCCACTGTCTATAGTGGACCTAACGGAAGCTACTTCGGATATTCCGTGGAATTTTACAAGACCGGTTCGTCAAGGTAAGTCTGTCTCTGATATGTATAGTATAGCCCACATTTAAAACTCACTCTTATGCTTTATAAACATATGGTTACCCAAGGATCGTTTGGTACTTCTACCCCCGGCTGTTTTACACTGGGTAGGGGGAATGCAAAGGAAGAACGTAACCCAATACAGTTTAGCTGTGAATGCAATTATATACCGCATTTTATCAACGCAGTCTTTTTTCTAGACAAAATATTTTTAAAAGCAACTAGTTGTTGTAATCATTTAGCCACGTCGAATCACTATACACATTTAACGGAAACCAACTTAAATAATTTGTTGATAAGTTTAACTTAGCCTATCGTTGTCAGCAAACAGTTAAATTGCGTCTTGCGCGATTATTGAATTCTGTTTGGAATTAAAAAAAAAAAAAAGGATTGCATGTTTTAGGACCTGACCCTAAGTATGCCCTTTAGCGACCTAGCTGGGTATGTTTCCCTTGCTGGATACAATATTTCATTCATTTGTGGGGCTTTCCCCATTGACCTCTTTGTATCCTCGTGGTTAGGTTAGCAAAGAGCATCAATCGTAACTGTAACTCGTATAAATCATTGAACAATGTGACCATTGAAATGACGTATAAAGCGTTGGTTTTAAACGTTGGTCATACGGTCCGGCCTTGAGATAACGCTATATACATTTTTTTAAATAGCGTATTGTATTTTAAGTTGATCATGCATAATCGAACGCCTGCAAACTGTTTGCGTTCTCAGTTGAGAAGCTGAGGTGTCGGCTATAATCCTATTGAGTGTCTTCCGGTCTTTATTCAAACCCGACTAGATGTCTTGGACTGCCGGACAGATCAAAAGGAGCCACCGTAGCCAAGTAGACCTTGGTCTGGCCATGTCTCTTTCTCCTGCAATAGACTGACAGGGAGTTTTTGTGTGGAGGCAGGTGTTATTCTAAGTTTAGGTATGTTGTGTAAGCTATGCTTCTGTGTGGGAAGCATGTGAGAACCCCATCCCCAAACTAAGCCCTCACTGGCCTGGCTTGGCGAATGTTTGGGGCACCCTTAACTCGACCACCACCTTATTTCCCTCCACACGCACCGATCCACTGGTGACTTCATCTAACCTGATCTGTGGAGGGGGGTGAGAGTGTAATGGGAGGTTTGGAAATAGGGGAGAGACCCGGAGACAATCCTGAGTACGCGTGTCGTTCGTTTTTTGTGTGTGTTGCCTTTCAGTGGAAAGTTGTGTTTAAAAAATAAATAAATGATGATGCCCCCCTTCACTTCGTACAGCAAAGTCTGGGCAGGCGTGTAGATCTTACGTGTAGGTCTCACTGTTAAATCTGGTTGTTTTATGTAATGGAGGAATATAGGAGGGAGTCCCTGTTTGGGGGACTGCCCTCATGCCAGTCTGGTGATGCCAAACTGATGCAAGTGGGGCTCAGCCCAAACCAGATGTGAGGCTCCTCTTGAAAACACAAAACGCTTGCCAAAGACACTCCTCGTGGCCAGCTGCGTAAAAAGTGTGTGGTCGCTCACTTTCTCGCTCTCGATTTCTCTCTGTCAAGGGCAGAACGCGAGGCTCATTTGATTCGGCTTCTGTTGTCTTGCATGTCCTGTTTTAACAGAAGGATGTTACGGAGCAGATTTGTTCAGCTCTCCATGCTATAAACGCTCCAAACTCATAGTCTGAGATCCCCTCCCCAAACCCGTACACTAATGGCTGAAAACCCAGGATCACTGTGCGGACTCTGAATATCTTGCAGGCGTTCTCGTGCAACTGATGTTCATCACGTGATCAGCGTTTAAGTAAGAGGTCAGCACGGTAGGGATTTCTGGGATGGATTTCTTTGCTAGTCTTCGCCCTCCAGCGGCCTCTCAAGGTGTTCTCCCAGAAGCCTGTCGGTAGCATTCCTGCCATGTCCTGCTACACTGATCCCTCCAGTACAACGTGTTGGCAGTTGATTCCCCTGACCTCTACCCACTTTTGAGTGCTGCTGTGAAGCTACGCTCACACAGGACCTCCTCCTAGAAGTGTTTACCCTCAGCCTAGGCTCCCTGTTCCTCACGTACCCAGTGGACAGGTTGCGTTTGCTAGTGTGATTGATTGTTATTATCGGTCTGTGTAATTGCTCGAGAACTGGAGTCTGTCTAGGTCTTGTCTGGAGGAACAGGGGTGGGCTATTCCTCACCAGGTCTCTGTTTTGTGCTCAGCTATTAGTTTTCCATGGACTTTGGACAATAGGGCCCTTTGTGTGCACCGACAGAAGAGGCTTGCTGTTTTGGAGAAATTTCCCACGTGACTAAAGGATTATCTTTACTTTATGTCTGACTTTTTTTTTTTTAATTGCCTTTGTCACTCCATCTTTCCTTTTTTGACCCAGCGAGGTCCCTTTCTCATCATCCAGGAGCCCATAGGCACGCTTGAAGGTTAGAGTGAACATATTTGCTTTTTAAGGTTCAAGTGAACAAGTGTTCTGCTCGGCGGAGGGGTTTGCTGTGCGGTTTGTGTTTGTCCCCAAGGCACGCATTTGTATTAATGGGCAGCTCGTATAATGGTGCTCTATGTGCCTTCCTAGAAGAGGCCCAGTGTTGGGTAATGATCAACCGAGATCTATGGGTGATCTCTCTGTAACAATCACGAGCAGTGTCGGGGGAACGCCTCGGGGACGCATGGTGTTGCCGGGTAGATGTGGTCCCTGATTGCTTCTACTCCTGGTTTGTTTGGCCCGGTTAATGCACAGGGGGCGGAGACAGCGCAGACAGTCGCTGCAGCTCCTGCTGTGGGGATGTCCAGCTGGGGACCGGGATTGTGGCTCGGTGACGTGCCCAAAAGATCAGGTCACCCCCATGGCACACAGCTGGGGCAGCAGAGATTAACTGTTAGGTTTGTCAGTAGAGGGGTCTGCCTGATGTGCAGTTGGATGCCCAGATTTTTGGGACACACAGGTTATGGCTTTTGGTGGGAAAACTTTTTTTTTTGTCTGGGTAAATTCATGTTTCCCCATGAATTTGTACTAGAGGGTTGGAGAAGGTGTATCATGTAGATGGGTGTGGGGAATGGGGCAGTTGAATAGAACTGCATAGAAAAGTCCTTTTCTGATTTATAGCGTTGTTTCCATCTATAGACTTTAGCTGTATACCTCTTTGTGTTCCTCCTATATAGCTTTAAAGCTGATTTATGACTTTTTTTCCTTTCTTGGCCCCACGTGGGGTAGACGGTCTGCCTCAAGCTCTCTCTATAAAGGGTTTGATAGGAAGGTCAACAGTGGCAGCATGAGCTGAACAAAGGTCCAGCTGGAATGTGGCACCACATGGAGTGGCAGGGACTGGAACCGTGACGGCGTAGTAATCGGGAATTGGGGGTGTGACACCAGGGGAACTATTGTTCTAGTTGGTGAACCTGATCCCCGGTCTGGTAGAGCTGTAGAGTTGACCAACGCCACAGAAGGCGGTGCGGCATTGTTGTCCTTCCGTTCTCCAGTTGCAGAGGAAGCGTGTCTTCTGAGTGGAAATGTCTTAGTGGTGGATCAAAAATCCGGTCCTAAGAAAGTTGGACCATTGGGGGGGATTTCCAGCCCCTAGAGGGGATTTCAATCCGTAAAGGCCTGAATTTCTTCTCGGTGCGTGGGGAGTCACGGCCCTGTTCTGATGTGTTGTATTTTCCAGGCCTGTGGCTGCCCCAGTGCCTACAGATTGCCAGGACCCGAGCTGCATCCTGGCTGGTGCTCTGGGTGGGGGACCCCTTTTCCTGTTTAGCTCTTGGCCTCCTCTTGGGTCACCATTATTATTTTTCCTCCTGCTGCTGGAGCTGAAGAGGTTGAGTGCTCCGTCTGTTCAGTTTTGATCCAAGTCCGCCAAATTAAGCAGAAAGGGTTGTGGCATTATTTCAGTTCTGGAATCCGCCTACGCTCCATGTGACATGACTCTTGGTTCTTAATTTGGGTGGTCATATTAGCCTCCATGTGAGCTGTACCGAGGGACCTTTGCGATGTGTGCTGGAGGTGGGTTAGAGGTCAGCTACTTCCAAGCAGTGGTTTATTAGTGGAATTGCTGGACGTGTTCATGCCCAACATTGAGCCATCGCCAATGTTGCTGAACCTACAGAGGCTGTTTCACCAGATGGCTTCAACTTTGTCAGCCCTTGTCTCAGAGTACCTGCTGCTAGAGCCTGCGTGTTACAAGAGTCGTGTTTTGGATCAATGTCGGACTCTTCTTCGTCAACCATCGTCTCTGTTCATTTTAGTCGGCGAACTGAACATGTCAGGGGTGATGGGGGCGGTTTCCTCCGCTCTCTGCGCACATCTGGGATCTTTGCATCCTTTAGTCCAGGCAGCTGTTGTCACTGCCAGCTGTGGAGTCAGGGCTGTTCTCCCTGTGGATGGTGGCTGCAGACTCAGCTGGTTGGCATAACTGACATTTTTTTGCAAGTGAAAAGAGCTAAACGCATTTTCTGCTGGCTTTGACAATTATAATAGTTTTCGAGTGACATAAGCATTGACGATTAACTGTGGAAAGTGAGGAAAGGGCATGCGATTACCTATTCTACCATGGCCATAAACTCCTCAGGGAGAGACGGGGCAGACAGACGCTGATTAGTCATTTATACTGGCGACTGGCAGAATTGGACTTTGCCGGTCATTTGTGGAAAAGATGAATGGTAGATATTTTTTTTCCCATGTTAGTCAATTTTTTAAATTATTGCTTTTAATTTCCCCTTCTCAAACCACCACCCCCCCATAATTACGCCCTTTTTATTATTTTATTTGTAGGCTTTTTTGGCACAGGAACCCTTCTCCAAGCAGCCAAGTGTTAATGCGTGCTGAACACATGAAGCCTACACCAGTTAGCCTAATTAACACTTAAACCCTCAGTCTGGTGGTGAAACTGTGAGCGGGGGTGGGGGTGAACCACAGATGTTTTCCTTCCGCCATCCACCCTGGAAAGTCACTCCATGTCTCTCTAGCATGGATATCTCTCTCTACTCCTGTTGCAACATGACTATGTTGCCAAATACATTTATACAAAAAAAAAAGCTGTGTGAAGATATTTCGCAATGGAAAAATGTTTCTCTTTGTCAGGGCCAGATGTGGTGACCTCTGATCGCTGATGCCCCGGCATGCTTGTGAAACCCTGCTTGTCCGTCGGTCCACCCACCACTGTGTGGTTGCCTGCAGAGTGTGAAAAAGACTTGGCGTAATCACACTTATAAATATACCCAAGCTGAGATGCATTTTCTCAATTTGCAATTCAAATTGGAGAAAATATCGATTTAATTTGGTGACTCCAAATTTTAAGAAAAGTAAAGAGTATCGAATTTACACATACAAGGATTTGGCTTTTACTTATTTGGTGTAACGTAAATGCTAAATTAAGTCAGCTGCTCCTGAACTCTTTAAATTGCGTAAAATGTTGGGGGGGGGGGGGGAAAGTCACTTAAATTTATTCAAAGACTTTAACGGTTGGCTTGATTCGTGGTTCACCAGCTGCAAACCCACCCAGCCTCCGAGCACTTTGCCTCTTACCGCCGGATGCTGGGGAGGAAGGTGACGGTTAGGATCGGTGTGAAGCCGTCTCCAATCTGGCCCGGGAAAATCTCGGCCTCGTCCATTTGTCCAACCATAGATTGCAGGCCCTCATTCTGGTGGGAAGGGGGCTGGGTCTTGACTGATTCTCAGCTGAGATAAAGACCCATTAAATGCTAATTGTTTCTTATTTACCTAACCTCTGATCGCTATCAAGCACTAATGGCAGGGGTGGGGGTTGGGCTATTTTAATCAACAGTGCTGTTACTAGCTTTGCTGACAGAGGCATTTTCCCACTTTATGTTTTGAAAAGTCCAAAGAAGGGCAAATTGGATCAACCCAAGCCCCCTGCTGGTGGGTGTAAGGGGGTTTCTCGGCATTACTCTCTACAAAGTAGAGAGTATATTATTATTATTAAGTATATTACCATTTGTCACCTATTGGGTGCCTTGCTGTACCCCTCTGCACTGAGTAACGGGGCATTTCACACATTGCATTTGAGGATCTGTGTGAACAGTCTGTGACTCGCGTTCGTCTCCCGGTGTGTGAACGTCTGTGACTCGCGTTCGTCTCCCGGTGTGTGAACGTCTGTGACTCGCGTTCGTCTCCTGGTGTGTGAACGTCTGTGACTCGCGTTCGTCTCCCGGTGTGTGAACGTCTGTGACTCGTGTTCGTCTCCCAGTGTGTGTTTGTGTGGCAGGGTCAGAACGTCTGTGACTCGTGTTCGTCTCCCAGTGTGTGTTTGTGTGGCAGGGTCAGAACGTCTGTGACTCGTGTTCGTC
>JAOVYW010040142.1:36571-61336 GCA_025775045.1 Hiodon tergisus | reverse complement strand
TGGTTTCCCCCCCCCCCCCCCCCCCCTGTTTAACATTAGATTACTGGATTAAACCATGGACCTGAAGGCAAGATCCCCTTGGAATTTTCATGTTTATTGTTTTGTTCCTGGCAAGGCACAGCTCCCACGAGCTCACAATGCATTTCTCTAATTCACGTTTTCCCATTAGCAAAGCAAGTTCTCTGTTAATTACTCTCACTTAATTAACACTACTGCTGCTCACTGCTTCTTACTGCCTACCAATCACCTCATGTTTGGGGATTTATTCCACACAAAATTAATTGCAATGCAGCACCACTACTCTGTCACAAAATATGGCACATCTTACTAATTACACACAGTCCTACCAGTCTCTTAGCCATGACAACAAAAGGGGAATCTATCCGGAATTAAAGGATAATGAATGTGACTCTAAAATAGAGTAGGTTGATATGAATAGATTACAGCAAATGAAAATTCAATGTAAAGAGGAGTTGAGAGGTGTGGAAAAATGAGCAGGCCATTTGCTGCTGAATTAATGGACAACTGGATATTTACATTGGTATTACTATTAAATAATTTGCAGATAAAAGCCTGGGGAACCCCCTAATGACTCCGGGTAGCTATCTATCCAGGTAGATGATTCATGATCAGTAGAGTAATCCTTCTTGCCAAGAGTATTTCAGACAACCCAACGTTATCATCTCTGGAACTCTGCTGGAAGGCGATATAGTCCAAACGGTAGGACTCGGAAATGATTCAGCCCTCCATTGTTTTCAAGGCATTGTTGTCCTTAGCCAAAAAATACAAACTATACATAAACTGACAAAATTTAATGAAAAAGTAATCTTTTTTTTCCTAGTAACTTTTCATGCTGACTTACATTCTAAATATATCTAAGTAACTATTCATTCTAAAATCACTGTCAAATATTAGAAATAAATAATCAAACAAACTAAAGTCAGAACTAATTTACAACTAGGATTGCATTATTTCTTGTGGATTTGCATTAACACTAGTATTTTACTGTCTCTGAAAACTTACATTTAGATTATAAGATGTTGACACAAGAATGTTAAATAACATATGCCAGACTATAGGCATAACAACGTATAAAACTGTGGAAATTTGCAGATATAGTTGACACATTACCAAAAGAAAATTGAAAAAACTGATGTGATGGGATTTGAGTTACTAAATTATTGACTGAATGCAGGATATAATTTGAATAACTTAATAACTTAAACCATAGTTTTTCCCTGTAGTGCCAATTAGCTGATGAGAATGGGACCAGTAAATTCTTTCTTTTACTGTCATCGTGTTTAGTTTATTGTGATTTCTGTTTTGGGTGGGAATATGGAACTAGCTCATCTTCATGTTCTAATGCATTCTAATCACCAAATATGACTTGATGCCAAACAAAATCAATATATTTAAATGAAATTCTAATGTAAATAAGAAAATACCTGATGCTAAATCAAAGAGAATTCGGGGTGAATGTACATATTACTCTTTGTCACTGACCCTTGATCAATTTAGTTATCAAACGTAAGTAAAGGGCAATGTTGGGTCGGGATATATTTAGTTGCATGTTTATTCAACTAATCCGAAGCAAAAAATCACAGTGAACTTCTACCTGCGCATGGTTATTCGAGGTCTGAGAATTGAAACAGAGAAGGACTCTGCTCAATACTTCCGGTTTCAATGCAACTCCACCCCGTTCCTTATGACGCACAGTTTTAAACGGAAAAAAGACGTGCTATATTGCGGGGGTGGGGTTAGAGTAGGAAAGGAGTATATTCAGTGATTGCTTAGCGCTGGAACTACAGCGGAGTAGAGTCCGACGTAGCTAGGAACGGTAGCTGTATGGTTGAAAACCATCACTTTGCTATTTCATTTTTTTCTCCTTTTCTTAGGGACAGGCTTTATGATTAAGCTACAATCTTCAATGAGTAAGCATATCCCTGTAAGTAGTTTTCCGTAATTTGGTTATTAGTTTGTCAATCTGTTTCATTGTCTTCCCTTCCTTTGTTTGATTTTACTTTATCGTCAGGTTGTGGAGTCAGTTTATTGTGTTGCCTTCTTTGGAGCTGTTGGTAGTAGCCAGCCAATATGACTGCAAGCTTTATGTATGTGTATGTACCGTACTATGCACGCACATATATCTGATTTAAATGTACGCGGTGGGGGTCCTGTTCTGATTCATTACTTTGATTAGTTATCTTTTGAACCATGCTTTTATTACATGTTTCACGAGGGCTGGCTGACAGATACCCCTGATTGGTTTTAGCTAGCTAAAGACAGTTTAGCCCAATGCTGGGTATTTTAATTTCAGTCGGAATTATACATCCCCTAAATTAAGTTCAAAGCCAGTTTGACTTGTAGAAATCAGTTGTTAATGTTGCATTATAATTGCAAACAAACGAAACCATATTAAATGTTATTTAATTTGTATTATCCGAAGCCTAAATCTGGCATCCTAGGCCTCTCATTTTGACAGAAAGTAGCATCGTTAGCAGCCGGGCTGCCACCTGGCTAGTCAATAAAACGTTTTCCATTAAATTCCTCATTGTGCTAGTTACTTTGATACTTTGCTTAAAATCAGCTTTAATTGAGTGGGTGACGTGTAAATCTGCTTTTTCTTCTATTAAACCTTCTACCGTCTCTGTCCGTGAGTCGCTGAGTTTTGTTTTAACAATGCCGTGTTCGTTACGGGTTAGGGAAGTGGGTAGTTTTGCCATGTTACTTTAGTGTTGACCGTAGTCGTCCCTTTGATATGATTTATGGGGGGAAATGAACTTAAATGTGTATAATTCCGGCTAAGTACTAAACTAGGCTACGACATTAAACAAGACAAGAAGGCGTTCTGGAATGGTGGCCATATCTCGCTGACATATTGGCGCTTTTGTAGTGAGACTGCGAGTGGGAAATCCTGTTAAATCCAGTTGTTAGTTCTAAGAACTGGGTCACTGACATGTACACTTTCGTCTTGCGCTTGAGCACTTTGTCCATCAGACAATTGTATGCAATTAATTCGCCAAATTAACTCTGGAAATACGTGTCGTATTTTGTCTAAATGTTGTTGGTTTATTGGGTAGGTTTACCATAGCAAGGGGAATGCTGAATTTGACACTGGGTGGAACGATGCAGTTCTATTGCAGAAAGAATACCCTTCTGAGTACATTGTAAAAGGGCCTTTGTTTGCTTTTGTTGGATCGTTGCTTCACTAATCCTGTAAGCAGTTAATGTGAAAAAATAAGTTCGCGTATACATCAAACTTAAGAGCCTCCAAACCAAGAAATGAATGTATTTGAGTAATTTGCATGGACGAGAAAAACATTTACCTGAGTGAAAACATGCGTGTCGCAGCCTAGTTTGATTACTTAACGTTTTATATAGTTTATCGGTGACAAAATGGCCAATGTCCCTGGATGTAATGTGGCTAGTGGCGGAACAATTTGTTAAATATCGCAGGGTGGTCCGTCCCAGTTCTTACCTGATGGGAGGTGAAAAACGTTTTCCTGACGCTCTTCTGCGTGGCCCTTTTCAAACCAATTGTGTCACGTGGATTATAACGACGTCCTGGAGTTACAAAGCCGCGCCAGCGGTGCGTTTGTTCTTGAAGCTCTCCTATAGAAAATGTTTTTTACTCTTAATTCCCCTCGTAATGACTTTCAAACCATGTCGGGTCAAACAATTTTTAATGTTGAAGTGGCCTAATTCCATTTTCTATTTGTTTTGGTTTGATGAGAATTCTAGTGAATGATGCCAAATACGTATTTGCCTTCATGATATTAAGTTCCACTTGGTATGTCAAATCAGTGTGGTTTATGGGGATGTAAAGCCATCGCCCAAACGTTTTACAACTAATAAAATATTTTGCCCTGGTAATGCCTTAGTTTTTTTTTCCTTCATTGTTGTATCAGTTTTTATTTCTTCCCCTTAAAATGTAGTTTACCAGGGCTCTCCGTTTATCCTACTCCACCGCGTTAATAAAACACTGTACTTGGATGATCTGTTGAATCACGGGAAAGGCCGCCACGGCATTCAAGTTGCCCTGGACTATCATTTTACCTTTGAACCATCAAATTCCTTACGCCTCTGGGGAGTATTTTTAAAGCTGGAGTTCTATAACGTTATCTAGAATAGTGTGGTTGAAATGCGATCATATGAGTGTATTCTAAATGGAGACTGAAATGTAATTAGATTTACACTACGTACTATTTAATGTACATTAACTCGGTTAAAACATTAACAAATGCGGAGAATAACGAAGCTTTCAAGTGAGTTGGAGTCGATGCATTAAAGCAAATATCAGCTCTCGGTGGTGTTAACGTGGAAGGATAGCCTTGAGCAGTTAAGAACTGATCGTACGTTTTTCTCGCGTAAAGCTTTTTCATAAACCGTTTTGCGCGACCTGTAACGGTTAATCGCTCACGTTTTGTGTGACACAATTTATGAATACGTTTTCTTAATGAAAGTAAATGAGCTAATTAAAGTGAAGCTAAATTTAAATGGAATAACTACCTTATTTATTAACTGCATTAAGCTCAAAGATTGATTTTTATTTTTAAATACGCTAACCATCAGTCCAAATGGATCTTCCTCACACCGAGGAAGGTGCATTTGGACAAATGTTTCTGGATTAAAGAAATGCATAAATCCCTTTCTTCAGTGCAGACTCTTCGCGGTTTTATAGTAATTCATATTAACGCAACACCCTGATTATCGTTATTAGATTTGTTGGCACAAATGAGTATTGTGAGTGAAAATATCTGACATTTATACATGAATCATCAATTCCATTTCGGCATGTATCCATTTAGCCGTCTTCTGGAATGACTTGCAAAAAATATGCTTTAAAAAAGTAAGTGGCAGCTTGTGTGTATAATCAACTGTTAAATACTGTTTTTAAATTCTGTGTTTTTAAATGTTGCACAGCATGGTCACTATAGGTGTTTGAAAGAAAATGTGGGGTTTGTCTTGAAAAAATGCTTGGTGTGCACAACTTAATTGTTGGAATGTTCATTGGGTATTGAACCACACAAAAGACTTTCTATTTAAAAAAATTACTCGATTAGCATACCGCTGAGTATCAGTTTTTACTCATAGTTGACCATCCGTGTTTTTAAAGTAAGTGTTATAAAGATTAAAGAAATCGAATTACCTGTGTTAGAGGACTTTGTTTTAAGGTGACGCTATTGTGTGAAAGATGGGGAGTAATTTAGTCTTGATGCCTTATCCACTGCTGACTTTACAGTCTAGCACAGTTCACGTCAGGACATGTTTAACTTCTAATTTTAAGATTTAGCTAAATATGTTGTTGGGCTGACACTTAAGTCCTGTCTTGTGGCTTTTTTGTTTTTCTCACAGCAGTTCTGTGGTGTTCTTGGTCACACATTTATGGAGTTTCTGAAGGGCAGTGGAGACTACTGCCAGGCTCAGCACGATATCTATGCAGACAAGTGAACCATAGCAATTCATCACTACTCCTCAAAAGAGCCCCAGAAGGACCGGCGTGCCGACAAACTGGGGAAAACTGACGCGTTGAACTTGCTGCAGTGGTAGATCGCTCGTCACACCTGAGGAGAACATACCTGGATGGGGTAATTTGTGCGTGCACTGCCCTCGTTGGCTCTCCTCTCACTGGAACCAATACCTTTGTTTTGTTTTGTTTTGTTAAAGGAGAGGCTTGTTCGCTCACCTCGGAGCCCATCCGTATAACCACCTCCAATTCAGATTGGCGATTAGTGTTTAGCGTTGAGTGGAAGAAACATTGTCCCCTTGATTTAATTTTAGTTGTGCTGTAATTGTTACAAAAAAGTTTTTTGTATTTTTTTTTGTGTGCAACGTTTTTTTTAACAATGGCCCGTATGAACCGCCCTGCCCCTGTGGAAATTACTTACAAAAACATGAGGTTCCTCATCACCCACAACCCCACCAATGCCACCTTAAACAAGTTCATTGAGGTAAGTGTTTTTTTTTTTTACTCTCCTTATGTCAGCCTTTGCTAAGAAGTTAAAGGAAATGTGGTAATGCTATTTTCTATTGCCATTGGAAATGCCGTTTGCATCCTTTCTGTTATAAAAAACTATTTTTATATTAAATTATATCCCGCTATATCTAAAAGTGATACTTGTGTTAATCTCTCTTTTTTTGTAATTGTGAATGTTTGTTTTCTGTCTTGATGTACATACAGGGGGTAAACAAAATAATGTAAATACTTATATTTTGAAGTAACCAATTTATTTAAAAAAAGTATTTTTCTTTAATTTCAGTACTCGGTTATCAATGTTTCTGCTATAAAAAGATGTTAAAATCAACATGGCATTATGTGCGATTCAGGAGAGTTCATGAAAGTTCTAACCGATCTGGTGAATGGATCAAAAATTGCAAAGTTGCAGGTGCGTTACTCACAGAAGCGGATAAATAATTTTAAGCCATGACTGCATACACCAAACAAGGGAAAACTGCATCAGGAAAGAGGACCAGTAGGCTCACCGACAAATGCTGGACTAAAAACCACAAAATGGCCACATAAATTGTAATGGAAGTGACTCGATACCTTCTTGACTCGCTCAACAAAAATTGTACATTTTGAGTTTCAAAATATTTGGTATTTTTGGCAGTCATTTGAAAACTGCTTTAAACAAAGGCAAATGCACAACACAAAACCTGGGCTTCGGAGCAGTGCTAGACTGAGTCGTCTTTTACTTTATTCTTTCCTTCCTACATCTAGACAGGTTTATGTTTGGAGAAAGCCGAAGGAAGCCTACGCCCCACACTGAAACCCCCTATGGTGCAAAACGATAACGCCCCATCTGGAGTGGTTTCATGAACACCAGGATGAAGTCAAACTCCTTCCATGGCCTCCCCAATCACAAGCTCTTAACCTCATTGAACACTGGTGGGAAGTACTGGAACGTGGAGTGCAGAGTAGATTTCCACATCCTTTATCTCTCATAACTGGAGGCGTTCCTCCTTGATTAATGGTCCAATATCCCACAAGGAATGGTTAAAAACTAACAGTATTCTAAGATGGACTGAAGGCAAAGGACGGCCCGGTACCTTAATATTCATATTCAAAATTGCTTGGTATTTCCATTATTTCCTCTATCCCCTGTATGTTAAAAATGAAATATTGTGTATTTTCTATTTTGTCAATGGGAAGTTAATTGGGATATTATTGTATAGGAACTCAAGAAGTATGGAGTGAGCACAGTTGTGAGAGTGTGTGAAGCCACCTATGATGCCAGTCTGGTGGAGAAAGAGGGGATTCGGGTTCTGGTGAGCAAAAAAAGCTTTGAAAGTGAATTTGTAATGCAATTCAGATGAATTTATTTATTTTTTCCCCACTTGCAGTCCATGTTATCCATATTATACCCTGCTGTATGTCTCTGGTGCTGAATCACACCGAGTTGGATGCAAATTTACTGTAAACTACTTTTTTTGTAATTCTGAGTTTTGTGTAAAATGTGCTGAAAGTGGGTCAATTTGTTCCCTTCCTTAGGATTGGCCATTTGATGATGGAGCTCCTCCCTCCAACCAGATTGTTGATGATTGGCTGAATCTTCTGAGGGCCAAGTTTCGCGAAGAGCCAGGCTGCTGCGTTGCTGTTCACTGTGTGGCAGGACTGGGGAGGTATGAGTCTGGCAGCTGCAAAATATACTTTGTCTTCATTGAGTCTCACTGCGTCCTGGCTGATCAATCCCTTTCAAATTTGAAATAAGAATAACTACTAATGGGGAAGTACCCCCGTTTGGTTCTGGCTCTACGCAACTGGAGTAACTACACAGGCATTGCGACGCTCCCTGGAACGTTGCCCAAGAAGTGGCCTGCCCTTTCTTGGGGCTGCCAGTGATCTTTTTAGGTCTGTCCCTGCGACTTAAAAAATAAAAATAACTTTAGCCCCCTGAGAAGACACTGCTTGTGAAGGACTGGAAAGGTGGTGAAGAGGCCTCCAGTCCTGTCAGTGGTTTTGGGCTGCATCAGTGGTATAAACCACGCTCTCCAGAACCAGCATGGAGCCATCAGTAGGATGTTGGCCCGCTCTTGTCTGATCTTCTCCATGCAGAGCGGGTGCAATCCTGTTGGTTTAAATGCATGGAGCTGGCTAGTGGTGTGCTAATGGATCTACAGAGAACCAGCAGAGGCAGTGCATCCTCTCTTGGGAGGCAAATCGATCTATCTGCGCCTTTGCAGGTGGGCTACCCAGAGCGGAAGGAGATGCGCCTGTGACCAGAGCAGAATCTTGATCACCAGGCGTCTGGGTTACTTATTGTCACCTTAGTTAGGAGGCATCCGTGTTGATCACCTGACGTCACATCACCACACTCAGCCGTGCACCGACGTATTAATGGGTGGGTGATTTTCACCAGAGGAGCACCCAAAGGCAGCTCAGGGAGACTGGTCTTGTGAATAACGGGTGGGTGACCTTAGTTTTGAACTATACTTACATTTGTTAAAGGTAGAGTTTGCGATGCTGTATTCAGGCCTGGAAGTGCACTGAAGGTCACCACTGGGAGTGCTCATCTGAACTCGAAAGCTACAAATCTGCGCTACCCTGTTGTCTGACAGATTAGAGAACATGGTCCTGGAATTCGGGTGGCAATCGCAGAAAGTGTGCTACATGAGCTGGTTTTAAGTAGCTTTTCTTGTGTTTCGCTCTCGGGGCTTAGTCAGCAGCGCTTGAATCTCCCGGCCTAACAAAGTCTTAGCCTTGTAATCCCTGACCCATGTCTGATCATGGCCTTGGAAGTGGGTCAACTGCAGGGAGTACCTGGTATAGTGTAAGGGTGGTTCTCTGAAAAGGGCCTGTGGGAGCAAGCACTCTGGTTAGCTGCTTCGCCTTAGTCCTTGGTCCCATTGTTGCCCTGGTGAGAAAGACCTTGATTGAAGCAGCACCTGAGGTTGGCCCTGTGGGCGCCACTAGAGCCTGTTTGGCAGCTCGCGACCACCTGTTTGCTAGGCCAGCAAAGTCTTTTGCCTTCTTGGACTGCTTCAGCAAGTCATAGCTTTTAGGAGCAAGCTAATGCGCATACGAGCAGTCACTGAAAAACCTTAACTAAGGAAAGTCGGCGACTACACAGAAAACGTTTAGAAGACAAGGATTTTTATTGTTCCGAAAATGGACAGATGGCTAACGAGTGGAATTCCGTTTAGGAGAGTACTCGATCTCACTGCATAGGCCTGTCTGGAGAGGACAAGACGCAGATCTAAAATGGCCACTGCATTTGATAAGATTTCAATTACGTGCTCGAAGATTAGTCATGGTTCATATTTGAAGCTGATTTGTTTGTACGATACTTGTCTATCAACAGTCATTTTACTGTCCTGCCATTTTATTTTAAAGAGCCCCTGTGCTGGTTGCCCTTGCCATGATTGAGTGTGGGATGAAATATGAGGATGCTGTCCAGTTCATCAGACTGTGAGTATGATTGGAAACGCATGTCAGTTGCATGTTACAGACCAACAAAAATAACTTGCCTGTTGTCCTGGAGAAAGTTGGCCAACTTTGATCCTCTGGGGCTGCAATCCTGCAGGATTTGTTACTTTTTGACATCTGAATTTCCCATCTGAAACAGAACTAGTTCCCCCCCCCCCAAATCACTTCAATTGAACAATTGTAAGCCAAGGTGAACAAAAATAGCAGACGCTACAATGGTCCTTGAGGACCAAAGTTGGCTACCTCTGGTATGTGGTTTCTTGTTTAAAACTAGTATTTTCTTTTCTCACATTACCTGCATATACTCTGTCTAAACAGATGCAGATGGGGATGCAGATTTCATTAATATTTTATTTTTTAAAACAAAATGTCCCTTTGTAGGAAGCGTCGCGGAGCGTTCAACAGCAAACAGCTTATCTATCTGGAGAAGTATCGTCCAAAGATGCGCCTGCGATTCAAAGACTCCAATGGACATCGCAACAACTGCTGCGTCCAATAGGGCGAAAACCATCCACCGCTCGCTAACGCACCCACACAAGAAAGGATGTTTGTTACACGGCCTCATCTTTAATTTGAGTGTTACTATAGGAAATCATGCCTGACATCTAACTCTCAACCAATGCCCTCAACTTCTCTGTAGGTCTTAGGATTCCATATTGTTTTAATGTTTGGTCTAAAATTAAATATGACTTCTTATTGGGCAGTTATTGTTGACCGTATGTTTATCAACAAAAGCTTTGGCTTGCTGATGCTTAGTCTTGTTTAAAACTACTTTTGTGTATCCTGGGAATTACGATAATGTTAACCACGATAATGTTTGTGCTGCTATGGTTTTAACAAAACAGGGTAGGTTTTGTTTCCATTTATCCTCAACTGGCAGTATAATTTTGCCTAGAAGATCTTTAGGGTACTGCTAGTGGGTGGAAGAATAAAAATACTCTCCATTGCCAGCTAGCATATCTTCAGCCGTTCTCTGTTGTACTGTCATAGGGCAATCCTGCATCTTTACCCAAACCAGCCTTAAACGACAGAGCCAGCCACTGCCCACTTATGTAATGGCGGTAACGGGATGCTACTAAAAAGCTAAATGTGCATTTTTGGATTAAATAAGCGCTGTACACATTGTCGCATTACACCATCTGTGAAGTGTGGACTGGGCCTAATCTTTCTCATTTAATTTCTTTAAACTGGCCTTTTCAGTAGTAACTGAGTTCTTTGGTTACTCGTATTACTGTTATAAAACTTAAAGAAAGCTATCTGGGTGGGTCTCGCACAACTAGTGCAACTGATCAAGCTGTAACAGATGGTGGTATAGACATTCAGACACGCATCAAATCTGTATTTAGTGATTTTCATTGGCAACTATAATTCCGTGGCTGTTTGATTAGATGTAATTCTTTTAATCAGTTGACGTTATCTTTAGTTGGCCAAGCATATCGTTTGGACAGTAGAATTATTCAGGCTTATGGCACGATGAACCAAGTTTCTGTCAATCATAATGGCTATTTCCAATTAATGTGATGTTAGGAGGCATGATGGACCTAGTTTTCTAGAAAATTCCACTGCCTGAAGAAACGTCTTTGTTGTAATTCCCAGAACACATTGCATGATTTTAAATCAGATGAGAACTATTAACACGCTTTGTTTGCAAATGTTGGAAAATGTTTTTTTTTTTAAACAATAATTGAAAAAGTATACTGCCGCATTTTGAGTTTCCTAGAATAATTTGAAATGGAACATTGTCGAGTTTATTTGCAGTAACAAAATGAAACTAATTGCAAACATGAGTTGCGAAAAGTAGCAAGATAGGTGCCAAACATATTTTACATTTTTTGGATATAAGCAAACATGCCATTGTTGGAACGGTTAAATGAAGACCAGCTTCATATGTTCACTTTTCATTTTGGTCTTTGAAGAAGATTCATGTTTTTGGTTACTCACTGTGTATACTGATATTTGTTTACATATATTGGTTTTCTTTAATTATGATTTTAGGGTAGCCATTTTTTGAACTATTATCCATTATGGTTACAGAAATGGCTTGCATTACTCTAAAATCGGTATCTATTTATGGTCACATGTCCCCTTCTATAAATATAACATTTTCTATTAGATAACCTGTATGATTGTTGAAGCATTCATGTTTGAAGGCCTTACAGTTTAAAAAGTACTACGGCTATGGTTAAGTTTAGTGGGGGCCTGGTGGATATGTTAAGCAGGAAGAATATTTCCATTTGGATCAAATAAAAATGTTGCCTTTGTCTTGTAGGAAGAATGCCCTTAAAATAAGTAAGTTTTTTAAATACAGATGCTTTTTTTATCGTAGCTAAGTATTGTATAATAAGTATCTGAATTTTCTTTAAACGTTACGTAAAAACTTTGTTTACCTACTACTGCTTTGTCAATAATGTGATTTAATTTTTCCTCTTTTGGCTTCAAACTGGACATTGTTGTCTGCAATATTTTGTATGCCTTTTTATTTGATCTGCATAACTTAATACTTGGATACTTGATAATTTATGTATTTGAATTGGTGATGTGTATTAATGTTAGATCAACTATTTATACGGTTAATGGGAAAGTGTGATATAGTATTGTGGGAGAAGCAAATTGTTCACCAGCTTGTGAGAGCTTGTACATTAAAAATTAAACACTGAAATACATTGACCAAGTGTGTGAATCGTGTATATAAAGTAACGTTTGGTCGTAAACTGGAACGGCAAAAAAAAAAAAAAACTCACTGTGTAAGTTGTTTAGCAGCCTAAAATGCTTATTGTAACTTAGATGATGGATTCCATGGGTTAGAGTGTTATAGAGTATTATAAATGTTCTATAAAACGAGACTTCCCTTAAGTTTAGTGAATGTTTCAATTTGTTTGGTAAAATTTGGCCATAGTTTGGTGTGACACTAGCTTCCTTTTAACTTATTTTTATTTCCTTTGAGACGACTTTGTATACCACATTACCCGAGAAATTCTGAATTTGAAAGGAATACTATGGATTAAAGGGAAAGACACTAAGTTTTTACATTTTGCACCTCCTTATGTGGAGTTCTAATTTCTAAAGACCCATCCTAATGTGTTCTTTACATGATGTACATTTTACATTTCTTGGATCAAATGCAAGTTCTTAAATGATATTAACAATGCTGATTACATTTTTGTAAAAATGTCACAGAGCTCACAAGTTTAAAACTAATATGTCTTGGTTGATCTTGGCCACGCCACAGCACAGCTCTGGCTTGTTTTTCCTCCTCATTCAGCTTGCACACTTGGGATTATATCAGGTCTTAATGAGTAAGCTGGCACAGCTGAGCAAATTTTTTTTTCCCCAATCAACCAATGAATCAAGTGAACTGCATAGCAGTAGCAAGAATCGACAACCATTGAACAATTAATTTTCCATGTGAAGACTTCTTCTCATTTCTCTCCCCTTATGCAATCTCACAAATGTGTGACACCAGGGAGTGTTGCCATCCATCACCTTTTCTTGTCCTTCTGGTCTCACAGCCGAATAGAGTGCCCCATATGGATATCACTGGGCATTCAGTCACTTTAATAGTTGTCCAACTTGACCCCATTACCAGCCCACAGCCGTATTGCAGGGTTCCAGACTGGTTTTTCCTGACCAATTCATGGGCCTGGTCTCTCTTTATTGGCTGTCTCAGGAGTCTTCCTTTGATTTTTGGTGTCTCAAAAGGCAACAGTAGCAGTTCCAACTCCAGCTTGTGTCAGCAATGGGACAAATTGCTCCCCTTCATGAGCACCGGCTGTACCATAATTAACCGAGGCCACCATTCCAACTGTTCTCAGTATCAGCAGTCTCCAGAATTATCCCTCAGTGAGCCATCTTGAGGCAAATGCCCAAGTATCAATTTTAACCGTCTGGTATAAACCCTATAAAATTTAATAAAAAAAACCTACTGTGGGTCCAAAAGCACTATGGCTCATTCAAATTAGGACTGAAGACAGCCCTTTCTTTTACTTTTTACCAAGGGGGATATGTAATGGTTGTGATGTTAAGCAAGAGTGTGAGGATATGGGGTAATGGGCAATGAAGAATTGCCGATCCCAATAAACCCCTTTTTATATACCACGATATTTTCGTGTATGTATAAATATTTAAAGTGTAACAAATATTAACATAATATTTGTAGAATTTCATAGAGCTACTCAATGTTTTTTGTCCTTTTTCCTTCTAATACTAAAGCCCCTATCAGCTATGACCTATGCTAAACGAATGACGTCACTTTTTAAAACTCAGCGGGTGTTAGGATTTTTTGTTTAGCTAATATTTCAGCGCTTTCTCAAAAATTTGGAAAGTAAATGCAGTTGAACTTAGACCCAACAATGTACATACAGTAGGACTTCAAAGCAATGGCCAAAATTATTATTCTCGGGAACTGCAAATCACGTTGACTCACATTGACAACTTTGGCTGTTTCATGTTTAGCATGAAATTCTGCATTAGAGATTATGATGCCAAAAATTCACTTCAGTAACATGGGCCCAGAGGAAGGTCGCAGTGAACGATGGTTTGCCACAGCAGCTAGAACCCCCCCATTGCTGCTTGCGGCTATATATTTATTCATTTAAATCATAATCATTTATGGAAATTCATGCAATCCAATCCCTTTGGCTAAGACTCCCATAGGCTTCTAAGAATACATTGTTAATTACACATAAGTTAATTTATATTGGTAACACAAACATGAACATTTCATTGTAATTGAAAGCTGAATTTGATACTTTTGTAGTCATGGCATCTGTGGAGGCTTAACAATCTTAAATCCATTTTGTACATCATGACAATTCCCAGAGACAGCTTTGTATTAATTTAATATAATGAAGTTTTGTAAAGATAAAATGTATGGAGAATGACAAGAGATGGTCTGATACCACTTAGAGATATTGGGAAAATGTATTCTAAAGGTAGGTTTCTTCAGGTTTCTTGGTAGTTTTTGAAATAAGATTTTTTTAAATAGTTTTGAAGATTTTTAGCTAATACATTATTTTTAATAGTTTTATTAATATCATAAGTTTTCTCCCTAATATGGGATCCTAACTCTTTTTAAATTTAGCATTGGTTAGCACCAGAGACTTCAGTAACCATGGGTCGATGAAGAAGGGGCAATTGGTTCCTCCAACCCAGTCATAAGCATTTAACAAATAGGAAGCCACGCAACACGGATCTGGAGGTTCAGAAACAACTGGAGGATGGGAATTTCCCTCCGACAGCAGTGACACACTCACACTCTCCAGCCAGTGAAACTGCTCAGTCTGCACTCAAGCCTGAGCCAAACAAATAGTTACCGTGTCACCAGCCACTCAAAGGTCATGTCAGTCTAGCAATTGTAGGAAGGACATCATTGTCATATAGACGGTAGCGGTATAAGCTCAAAAGAGGTGAAAGTGGAGAACAAAGGTAGTCAAAAAGCATGCAAAGTTCAGCACAAATCATTATGACCATTCTGTATGAAAGTCAACGGTAGAACTATTGAAGAAAAGATTTCAAAAACCATCAAACCATCATCGTAATAGTCCAGCTACACACAGAAAATAACTGTCAAGTAACTTGACACTCTGGACACAGGGAGTTATCTTTGCCGCAAATGTGTACTGGCAGGCAGTGCTGCCTCACAGGCACCGAAATTACAGTTCAGGTACAGCCATATTTACCTACTAAACATTAAGGGCAGAAGTTTAGAAGTGAAGATGAGTATTGTGATTGTGGAAGTTTAAATATTTGAACCCCTGAAAAAATGCAGTGGATTTAAGAGGCACATGAAAATATAGTCAAAATGGTTCTCAGATATAATCTAGACGTTGATGCACACAGTTAACATAAATAGAATAGAAAACATCTTAAAATAGTTTTAATTGTTATCCTTTTGGGTGATGGTAGCTCAGTATCTGCTAGTTTTCCTCTTTAAATACATTTCTAGAGTCTTTATTTGGGCATATTGCAGACTGATTCTAAATAAGGCTGAAATTCAGGAACTTCGCTGTCAACTTGTGGAGGCTTTGTTGGCTCAGCAAACCAAACTTCAGCAGAAAGTTATAAACTGATGTGGGCTGAAATGCAGGAACTTTTCTTCAAGTTCTGCTTGGCAGTAAATACCAAAAATAAGTTAGATCATGTGGAGGTGTACCTGCAAAATAACTGCCAAAAAAATTGTACTGACCAAGTGGCCCGGTTTTTGCATTAGTACTTAAAGCAAAAGTTAACCAGACGATAAACTTGCCTGAACCATGTACTGCTCACAAATTAAACTAATGCTTTTCACTGGCAAGGAGCTGGAGTACATGCTCAAAAAAGCAACTCAAGGCTACGGGGTTTGTTTCATGGAAATCTCTTTTGCACATCCCTGACGTTGTCAGATGAATTCTCGTTCCTGAGAAATGAAACTCCCATGTAAGGCTATACACTATATGTGGGAATATTTCGTTTTAGAGCTGTGTTCGGAACTGTTTTTGAATATTATTTTGCAGCATAGTTGAACCAATTCTACATTATATGTGAGTCGAGAAGCAACACGCTGCATTTACTCCTCCTTGTTCTATTTTAGGTATATTTGTAATGTGGTAACTAAAGCTTTCACACTCCGTTAGCATCCACTTTCTTTATATGGACTTGTTTAAATTGTAAACTATAACACACTCTCTGCACGTGTTTGGGTACTTCTCTGCGATAGACGTATGAAACGTTAGCCTCTCGAGAAGTTGATTTGAAAAAACATTCGCTTTGCGTTTAAATGTATTTATCCTTAACCATTTCTGTAAGATTTTGCAATGGAGGTCCCTAAGATATGAAGTATGTTAACCTACCTGTAGTTTCAAATCTTATACACGTACTGATCTGACAACTTATCACAAATTCAAACCTAGATAAATGTGCCATTTTACTGTTTGTTTGAGTGAACCAATCATCCTCCCATGTGTGGTAACCCCCCCCTAATTTTTCCAACACTTGTTTTGTCAACCGTTTATGAATAAACGTCTATACTGTCACCAGGTCGTCTGAATTAATTAACTCCCCTTACCACTATGGAATGCACTTAGCCATCCCCTTTTACAAATGAACTAAATTGCTAACTTTCATTCTAAATGTATGGTTAAATTAAATTAAAAGATGAGACCGAATTCATTTAAAATGAGGCTGAATTAATAATTGTATATGAGAATGATCGAGACCACTACACCTGCATTACCAGAACCTTAACTATTACGATACTCACGTAGTTATTTTCCTTTATGGACCCCATTTCACAGCGGTTATGACAAATCACGCGAGACAGCAAAATGTCATGGGATATTATTAAGGTTCTGCCATTACAGTTCTGTCTCGACTTTCTTCATAGTCATTGCAGCACTGCAGATTCCGCTAAGAGTCATATTCAACCGATAGAAACTGGTACTGGAAAAACTCTCGCAGATGCTATTGAAAAAGCCCCCACATACACATATCAATACCCCGCTACCACGTGATTTGATATGTGTATGTGGTAGTGTTTCGATAGCGTCTGTGAGTTTTTCCAGTACTGTGTGCGAGGAGTCGTGTATTGTTATATTTATGCGAGTGTGTTTCAATAATGCGGGCAGGTTATTTCCCATTTATAAGAAATATCTCACGAAAATTCACTGAGAGAATCCGTCTGTTTTCGGAGACGGCGCTACTGTTTCATTGTAGGCCAGGCATACAGCTAATGCGTTTTAGACTAGGACCAAATACAAAATAAAGCGTTAAGTAACACAATATTGTATTGTTATTTATTAACATAATAATTATATATTTCTACTCAAGAAAAGAAAATACGGTTATGAAAAGTTCGATTAGTTCGAGAAAATAGCCAGTAAGACACTTTTAACACGGTCCCCATTAAGTTAACCTAAGAAAGTGATATCTTTAACATGAATTGATAAAGTATGAAGATAATCACCTTAATGTAATACTAACACTTCTGTGGAATTAAAGAGTATGCTAATTACATTACACCAGAATTATTTAAAAATTAAATTTAGTCATTTAAAAAAAATAACTAATGCATATAAAACTTAACGTACACATGATATTCGCTAAAAAGACCAACTAACTAAAACTTGGTTTTTGGTCTACGGCTGTTTCACCATGTTCTGCTTCTCATAAAAAACAGCACGTTACGGATGAGTGTGTTTGCGTAACTTATGCATGCACGTCGTTGCGTTATTTACGTGAATTACGTTTTGCAATATATGATTACCCAATGATCATTTATCTTTTTACACATTTTTAAACATAACATTGTTATTTTTAATTTCATATGCAATACCATTCAGATCATGTAAATTCTATCTAAGTTGGATTTGTTGTATAGTATATAGGTATAACGACGCCTCGCACTAAACCTACTGGCAACAGATTTTCACCACGAACCCTTTACACGAACCAGACATTTGCGACTCAATTTAGAGTCACTACTGTTTGCCGTATCATTTTTTAGAATGGCTGTCACATTTTAGCAGCCGGAAGGCCGTTGCGAATCTTATCAGCCAGTTAATTGTATTGCCAAAATATTTATTGTATTCATTTAATTTAGTTTTTACAATGACAGTATATAACACCTACAATAGTTTACGAACCGTAATCTACTCTCAAACAATTGTACACTTTCCTTTACGTTGTTTTTAATTGGATGCATTTGTTAAGCTTAGAAAATAAAGTAGTATATGATTGGCTGATGTAAAACTGGGGCGTCGTTTGGTCGTTCCCCTAACAGGCAGCGCAGCCTACCAGTCCAAATTCAGGGCTGAAAAAAAACTTGTTTCTGCGACACCGAACGTAGCCGCTCGAGCCGAATGGCCACCGTTGGGGTTAAAGACGGCTCAGAAAAACAATAGTATTTTAGGATTTAATTACACGATAACAGGCTTCGTTTTAGTGCTGGATGCGGTGCAGTATACTTCAACATCACATAAAGAAGGTAAAGTCGATATGCTTTAATTTTTCAAACGTTTCACCAAGCGACAACGCTCTAGATAAACGGCAAGGGGGCGTGATCATGTCTGGATGTATCCGTAGAAACAAACTCAAGGCCGTAGGCTTTCCAGAAAAATCCAAGTCTGAGGATATTTGTCAGCGTTGTTTTGACCATGTTGTCCTTTTCCCTCACGGGGCACAAACTTATAAGTGTCACAGGTATTTGCATAATATTTGAGTGTCAAAATTTTGGTAGTTGGTAAATGTATTTAGATTTTGAAGCAGGGGATTCCATGCCTACTCGAGGCCTGCACAAGTTCAGGTAACTAGCATGCTATGTAGTGTTTGATGGTTTAATTGATCAATGTTTCGTTTACGTTGTTGCTATATTTAGCTAGCTTTCTAGTTATATCTGATCTCACGTATCCGTTATCCAAAGTGCATTCAGTTGCAAGTATTGCATTTGCAATGTCAAGTAGTATATTGGCTTAGTCGAAGTTGTTAAGAGGCCTACTAAGCGGTTACGAGGTAACGCTACTCTCAGAGCAATTCCTTTGACCTGTGAAAGTTTTAGTTTATTTCCAATATGGTTTTTGATCAGGAATTACTTGCCCAGAACATTCGCAACATGCATATTGACTTAAGTAAGCAATTGGTAGTTAGATTGCTTAAGTTACATGAAATACTGATGCGTGTATATTGTATCGATCTTGGATTCAAAATAATTTAGAATTTATAAAGTTGTGCTTTCAGCAATGGAAATGCACAAACGTAACAACGAAAATATAATTTACCACACCTATAGTTTTATGTGGTCTAATGGCAACATGTGAGATTCAGTCGTTAACGTGTCTGAGCTTAATATCGCTAATCATTTCGAGTAAGTTAAGTTTGCAGACTCTATTTATATACATTAGTGAAAGAGCATGGACTGTTTCGGAAGCATGGACTGTAAAACTTACGTCGATGTGATGTTTTTGTTTCGTTGCTTAGTTAAAAAAAACAAACAAACCAGCGTCAAAAGGAACGATGCAAGTACAGATTATGTATTAACTGTTTTAGTAATAATAGTTACTATAATGATAACTGCTGTAATAATATTCTAACATTTTAGAGCACATTTCGAACTGGTTTTTTAACCCAGAATGCTTTACAATCGAGAAATGTTTATTTGAGGATTAAGCAATTTCGGCTACAAGTCTATTTAAGGCGCTATTTATATACGTTTTTTACCATTATTACCGCTCTAAAACATTTAAATTAGTATCTGGCGACGTGTGTAACCCCGTGTTTTTTTTCTGGCGCACTTGATGTTTACTTATTTTCAGCGAAAAGATCTTGTTTTCGAAACCTTCCATCCGTCAAATTAATATTTTACCCTACATATATTTGTAAAATCATGGTAATCATGAATTTGATTTTCAAGAAGCAGCAATTCTAAACGTTTGCAGTTGGCAGGTGCTCGTTTTCCTGTTGGGGCCCAATATTCTGCAGAGTAAAGGTAGCTGCTTGAGTTTACAATGTTTTTAAATTGTATTTAATATGCATTTGTTTTAGACCTACTAGAAAGTGAAAAGTTGTTTGCGTGGGTGATGTGACATGAAGAAACATCAAGAAGAGAGTGACCACCACAGTATGTATCCCTTGTTTTGTTCTCACCAAATGATTCATTTTTCCAATGCATGAACACGTGTACGTTTAACCATTATAAATTGCATGTTTTGTTAGTGCAGCTTTTTAAAGAAGTAGCTCGTGAGTGTCATTGTGCCGTTTGATGGGGGATGTCACATGAGAATTTAACCAGCATTGGAGAAAGCTTCTGTTTTAATATTTCTTTCATTATCTGAAAGGAATGGAATTTGAAATGTCTTTTTCATGGTTACTTCATTAAAAGGTAATATGTTGTCTTTAATAAAATAACTAGTGTTTGCACCTTTTTTGTGTGTAAACAGCTGGAGCTTTACTGACTAAGTTAATTCTGTATATAATAGTAGTAATGCCCAAAGGTAGCTCCCGTAAATCCCGTTCTCACAGAAGAAAGTTGCTGTTAACCAACCGCCTTTGTGCTTAATCTTTATAATTTTACTGAAGGTATTTAAGGAGTTAAAGGTATTACTAATTTGCCAATTACCCCACTATAGAACTCTAATGCAAGGTGAATTTGGAGAGAACATGTATAACTTATTTATAAATAATAAAGATAACGAAAATCTGTTTTAGAAATATTCATATGGTCATTTTGCATCATTTACTCTAAGGTTGAAATCTTGGGTGGCACACTACCTTTTTGTCTTTGAGCAAACTAATTGACTTGACTAATTGACAGTAAATATCTAGCTATGTGAATGGATATGCAAAACGTGAGCTTTGTCACCCTGTATTTGGGGGTGCTGCGCGATTGGTATCAAAGATTGAACTGCTTAACATTCAGTTTAAAGTTTACACAACAAAAGTGCAAATATATTCAAATAGCTTCTTACCCAGGATCCTCAGTTTCCTTCTCAAAAATGGCTTGTACAGAACCATTTTGTAGTCCTTGTGTGATGTGCTTACTGCATATTCTCTTATTTCTGCAGAGCTGACAGAAAAGCAGCAGCATTCATGGATATAGTTGACACCTTTAACCATTTAATTCCCAGTGACCAGTTGGATGACTCGTTATTGCTAGGGCAAAACTTGGAAAGTGAAGCAAGTGATGAGTTTGGACCAAGTCACCATTTACTGGAAGACTCTTTAAAGAATATGCTCAGCGACAAAGATCCCATGCTCGGATCTGCAAGTACCCAGTTTCATCTTTTGGATAACGATGAGGCTAACTTCGAGATTGCTGGCTCAACAGGTAAATATTGAATTTTTAAATTTTATTTTAGTGTTTACAAGGAGTAAAAATTTGGTCAACACAATTGCAGATTTTAATACACTAACCTATCCTAGTACAGGTTACCTGTGAAATTATTGTATCTGTTACCTAAGAAGAAAGGCTGTTGGAAGGCATCGATTGGCTTCAATAATTATTACAGACAATAAAATGGTAGTGAGAAACTAACTGTTTTTCAAGACTTAAATATATTAACTGAGCACACCAGTTGTTGATGTCAAAAACATTTCTTTCAACATATATTCTCTGCTTTTGTAATTGCAGGTCTGGAAATGATGAATGAGTCAGAAAGTGGACACGGAGACGCAGGGGATCAGGTGACTCGTCCTAAGAGCCAAAGAGGCAGACCGAAAGGTGCATCTCGCGCAACAAGGAAAACTTCATGTGGAGTGGTACAAGGTGAGCACGTAGATTTCAGTTGGTATGTGGTCTTTTAACTTTAGTTTGTGGTGGTATAAAAATACAAAAAAAGTTGTTGGAATGACTTGTTTTGGAATGTATTCACTTTGTTATGCGGGAGTAAGTAGTAGCCCTTGGAAAATATTATGTTTGGTAAGCGCTGAATTTGTGACTATTTGCAATGTGTTAGAAATGGAAAACTTTTATACCTAATTGCTAAATGTAAATATAACTGGTGAACTGTAACTCATGCCACTCTTCTTATGATGTAATCACTGGCTTGTCTTTTACTTCAGGCCTTTGATACCATGAAGTTAATGCGAAACATTTGTAAGTCTATTATAGCTTTTTTGAAATGGTTTACAAGGTCACACACAAACTTGCCAATTTTCAGCACATGCTGGAAAATGTATCATTTTGGGAGAATAGGTCACAGCGTAAAGCTGTTTACGTATCTTTTATCCAACATCTTTATACAAGGCAACCTACGAGTTGTGTATTGACTAACCTACAGCTGGATATTTTGTGATTACTTTCCTTAGGGGGTAACATGGCAGGGACCTGAACTTGCAGTCTTCTGGTCACAAGTCCAGTGTCTTAACCACGGCCTCCCGCTGTTCTATATGAGCTATTTAAAAGATTAAATGAACTGCATTCAAACATCTAAAGGCTCAATTTTTCATTGTTTTATTTTAAGTTTATTGTTGCATTTACTCCAGTATTTTCTTTTTCAGAGCCTACGAAGACTGTAAGTTCACTAGCAAGTCACTCCGGGTCTGTTGATAAACCAACCACCAGCAAAGCATCTGGAAAATCTGCTAAGAGAGGATTAAAAGGACAAGAACCAGTTGAGGGCCAGGAGGAGCCAGACAACTTTTCTCAGGACAAAACGGGTGAATTGCCAGAGAGCGGGATCAGCCACCAGCAAATCGAACAGTCAATGAACCCTGTTGTTGTGTTAAGGCGTTTGACAGTCACCGTTGGGGGATACAAAATTGAGCTTCTTCCTGGGCCTTCCAAAACCTCAGAAACTGCTGCTACCACAAGTGCGCTGGCGCAGACTGCTGCCCCATCTTTGGGCCTCCAGGAGAGCACAGCCTCCCCTGGGGACTTGGACCTTCCAATGGCGCAAGACCAGGCTGTAAACACACCATGCACTGCAGCAGAAGCAGTAGATGATTTAACTGCAGTTCAAGATCTTGGGAATGGCTGCATCGACGAAGCAACCACTGAGTTGGGGCCGTACGTAAACCCCAACGAAGTTCAAGAAGGCCCCGGTGTGCTGTTGAGCAGCCTCAATATGGCAGATGTAAGCACTGCAGAGAGCAAACCAGGTGACCAAACGGATACACTGCAGGCTAATTCGGGTAGCGCCATAAAACCTGATGTCGATTCAACCCGAGACGAAGGCCACATTGTGCATCCCACTCAGATGGACAAAGCGGTGCCTCTTAATGCACCAGCAGATAAAGAAAGTCTTGACCAAAAGGTTTTGGCCAACAAGCAGCTGAAGTCAAAACAGTTGCCAAGTTCTGCCAAGCAGAAGAAGCTGGTGCCTAACAAGTCAAACAAACCGGGGGCAGAACCCAAGACTGCTCAGCAGAATAAGGTGGCCAGAAGCGACATCCCAGACATGCAAGCTGTTAAAGAAAAACAGGCTATAGTGGTTGCTAAAAGGCGTTCCGAGCATCTAAAGACTTACCCTCCCTCCAAGATGCAGAGGATGCAGGATGGTAAACCAGTAAAACCTCCGTTACTTCCTGGGACAGTCCTAAAATCTCCTGATCCGTCTCGACAAGTGGTTAAAAGGCCTTTAACTTCTAGCACCAGTCCAGACAGTATCCGTGCGCAGCCCCCTGGAGTTTCAAAAGCCCTTCGTTCTCAGTTTGGTCCTAGGGCACACAACCCACAGGCCACGGTGGTCAAACCTGGGCTTCTCCTGAGGGAGCACTCTGAAGAAGATGAGCAAGAGAGGCTGAAGACAAAGAAGGCAGAGAAGGCCCTGCAAAAACAGAAGAGCAAGGGTAACAGAGGTCTCTCTGTGGACGAGCCACCCCTGTTCATCCCTGACAACGCCCCTGTGGTGAAGAAAGAGGCCCATGAAGACGACTCCACTGACAGTGAGACAGTGTGGGATCCGAGCAAACACTGTGGGTTTTGCAAAAAACCTCACAATAACAGGTGTGTGTGTGTTCCATGCTTAGGAACTGCATCTGTGTCTTTTTATTCGGTGATGGGAACCTCTGTGAAAGGGGGGGTATATGTTTCGTCCACCGTTTCAAAATAAAGTGATCTATTTCACCATTTTCAGTATCAAATGCTGACACCTGTATTACATGGAATTACATTTTTTATACAATGTTTATGCTCATTAGATATGTGGATTCGAGGCAGACAGGGCTAGGGTTGGTTGATGAACCGCAGTGAAAGTGAATGCAGGTATCGAGTTAAGCCGTGTCATGACGCATCACATTTACTTTTTTATACATAACATAAATGCAATTTTAAACTGTGCATTAATCTATTTTTTTCAAGAAAGATAAACCAACTTCTCTGAAAAATATGTTGTTGGCTTGAGTAATAAAAAATGTGTATGCTCTATGTTTCCATGGTCTGGCTGTCCTCACCACATACACACTATATGTAAAAGCCTTCATCTGGCCAAACGGCCTATGATGCTGCTGTCAACTAGTTACTCACTTAAAGTAGCTCAGCTAGCACTTTCAGTTTTCAGACTAAACTTAAGACACGTGCCTCTAAATGGTCATATGACATGAGTGGCAAAAAGGTGAAAGGATTAAATAAAGCTCAAGCTCAGAAATCTAAATTTAAACAAAGTTCCGTTCAATTCAATGTTACAATATATTGCCCCGAATGCCACTCACAGTTTAAAAGGGATTGAAGGAATATTCTAAAATGATAACATATTTATAATCAAATTTATATCTTTTGTCTTTTTGTCTGTCAGAAAAACTTAAATTGGGATATTTTATTTTATGATATACGTAGAACTCACACAACATTGGTTTGTTCTGTAGCTTTTATTCTTGTTTGTTTGTTGACGATACCGAGACCTTAATGGTTCATTGTATTCCATTATACTTTTTGG
>JAOVYW010040142.1:20413-36471 GCA_025775045.1 Hiodon tergisus | reverse complement strand
CTGTAGCTTTTATTCTTGTTTGTTTGTTGACGATACCGAGACCTTAATGGTTCATTGTATTCCATTATACTTTTTGGTATTGTCTTTTATATAGACAACTGTTGTTAGTTTTGACTCATAATGAAAACGATCTGTTTTTTATAGGTTGTTTTAAAAGCTTATATTCCAGTTTATACTGCTCAGAAAGCAGTATATGTGTTTGTGCACATGTATATCATGATAAAAGCCGTTATTGTCCAAAACCAAAAGTATATTGTGACCTGTAGATGTTAATCCATATTATGGTACTCCGATGCCATTTTCAAGATTTGCATATATTTAATTGGTGTCAATCCATTGATTGTTGCTTGTTGATATTCCAGTCCTTGTTGAATAAATGCAATATACCTGCCTTTGGTTGTCTGTTTAGGTTCATGGTGGGCTGTGGTCGATGTGACGACTGGTTTCATGGGGATTGTGTTGGGCTGGACCTGGCCAAAGCCCAGCAGATGGAACAGGAGGACCAAGAGTATGTGTGTCTGAAGTGCTGTGCTAAGGAGGACCGGAAGGTCGAGTCTGAAGCCCAGGGGCAGTCCTCCACCGAGGCTCAGATCAAGCCTGAAAATCCCCAAGAGAACAAGCTGGCTTTCAAACACGAAAGACATGGGTCACAACTGCCGGCTACAGCTGGAGGCCGGATGTTTAGAAAGGTCAGAACTCTATCCACTGGGTTGATTTGTCTTTATTTGTTTCGTACGCAGATCGCTTTATGTAAATAGTCCCTGCTGGCATATTTAAATATCTTTGTTTGTGGAACACTGCAGTTTTCCTCTTGGCATTGACTGAACACATACATGGGTTCGGTAAGGAATATCATTGTGATTTGGTGAGCCGTGCTCCTTGAAGCTTAAATAAACAGGGTATATACTATTGACCGACGTTCTCCCTCTTCTGAGATTTAAAAGTAGTATACATGCGATTGGAACACTGATTTAAGACCCAGTGCAAAATGTCAGAAATGGCGTCCGTGTGTAGAGTGTTTAGCATATAGCAGCAGTTTTACGGTATAAATTTTAACTTTTGACCTGAGTAAAATATTATGACATGTTATTAGGATTTTAAAGCTTGAAATATGTAAAATAAAATATTCTTAGCTTAATACGTCTTCCCAGTTTTCAAGAGGCGCAGATGTGACACTAGGGTGTGAATCTTTGACACTTAGTGTGGGCAGATGTGCAAAACTGCTAAATGGCTTTCGTACGGTTAACACATATCTATAACATAATAATGTTGCAAAAAAAAGCTCTCACTACCCAAGAAAAATGTGAGATTGAAGCTGAATGTAAATTAATAACATGATATGGCTATATGCTGTTTTGTATGGATTACTGCTTTTTGAGTGCAAAATTAATAGGTACTAGTCTGCAGAAACAATGCAACATATTTACAAAGGTATGCAAGGCATTGTGGGGCCTCACCAACTATAGAAACTGCTGCAACAGGCACCCATTTCTGGACAAGGCGTTGTGTGAGAGTGCTGTGAAATTTCTGTTACAAACCCTTGCTGCCATTTGCCATATACAGTGCTGCTTTCAGTTGGTAATCTTAGTGAGTTGCATGTAAATTGCCTTGTAGTCCATTGGAATACGCAGTTTATTTTGAAGGATATTTTCTTGAAAATCTTTGGAATTAAGAGAAATTATAAATGTTATTCTGCTATCCTCTGTCATTGTTTCTGCTTCTGAATTATAATTGAAGATTTGGGTGATATTTCAGGTAAATCTTTTGTCCTCTTCAGGTAATTTGGCTACTGATATCTGCCCAATTAGGAAGGGTTTGTAGAACTCTTTAATTTTTTGCTTGGAAGCCACTAATACACTGGTGGGTGTTGGGGAATCTGGTGTACAGTTAGGGCTTCCAGAATTCGGGTTAAATCGACACTACCTGATAAAGTACATCGCATTATAAATGGGTCTTATTTATTCATTACTCCAATTTAATGAGATAATTGTTTTAAGACTATAAAATTTTATATGTAATTTTAGAATGCTGTACAATTATGCAGGACAAGTAACATTTGCTAATTGACTACTAACAGTTGAAGTGCAGTTTAGGAGTGATGGTTTCTTCATGGTTTTGATAATCTTACCGCATAATTTTTGCCGGCCCAAACCATCGAATAGCATGATTCTAGTTCATATTTATTTAATCAAAACTATGTATGGGGGAGACTGATGGGAATTTTACCTGGTGATTAGCAGTGGGACATGGCTAGTGCAGAAATTCTAGGATTTTAGTATTAGGATTTTTGTAGCTAACACAAATTAAATTATTTTCATTGAAATAGAAGGCACTGATTTTAATGTATCCAATGAATACATTAATAAAAAATATTTAAAGCCTTAATTAAAAAATAAAAATAAAATTTTAACCCCAAAACCAGAAGCCCTGTGTATAATACTTTCCTTAAAGAGCTCCATTACACCATTGATTGACATTATTGTTTTCTTTATTATTTGGCTGAAGTATATTTTAACAAAGCCATGTGACAATAGAACCACCCTGTACCTTCCCTATCTGTTTATTTAGGCTTATTAACGGTCAATTATATTGCATCCTAATTCAGGACTCCATAGAAAGAAAACAGTCGGCAGACGTCAAAGACACAGACCAGAAAGGTGGTCGGATGAAACCTCCACAGACCTCAGGAGACCCAGTACACAAAACTGGTATTGCTTTTAATTTTAATTACATCTTCTTTCATTGTCTCAAGCCATTCTTCGCTCTGGAATATCTTCACGGTCTTTCAATTCTGTTGGGCAGTGGCGGAAAAGCAGGAGATGAAGAAGACCAAGTCCTCCCCCGCAGCCTCTAAGAAGCCCTCCGTGGAGCAGATCAGGAGGAACGTCCGTGACTCCCTGAAAGACATTCTGCTGAAACGGTAACCTGTCCTTGTGGCCTCTCGTAGCACCACGCTCAAGCTGGGTGTGAACTGTGATCAGTTTAGCGGTGGTGTTGTATTTTAAGTCTTGAGTCATGTCTGAGTATACATTGACTGTAAACATTGAAATAAAAGGTGATCTTTACGATAAAGGTACCATAAAATATTTAAAATTTGTCCAAAGATTAACATAACAATAGTTATTTAAAAAAGAAAGTGTGCGTGTGTGTGGAAAAAAATGTAATCTGAAGAATTTTTCTTTTCAGACTAAACGAGTCGAATTTAAAGATCTCGGTGGACAGGGCCGCTAACGTGGCTACGAAAACGGAGAAGGAACTTTTTTCCTTTTTCCGGGACACTGACAGCAAGTACAAAAGCAAGTACAGAAGCTTGATGTTCAACCTCAAAGATGTCAAAAACCATGTAAGGCGCCATGAGTGCTGTGTGTGTTTTTTAACAACTGTAAAACTGTGGATAGATTTTGAGAGCCGTTATTGCTGCCAAAGGTGGCGTGACCAGTTAAGTCTAAGGTGACGATTACCCTTTCACACCCTGGCATTAATAAATTAAATAGGTATCAACATTTTATTTGTTCAGTGCGGGTCCCATTTATTTGATCTATCTAAAATATTGATATATATATATATATATATATATATAAAAAAACATACATTTAATTTAATATTTGTGCCGTCATTATTAGTGGTCTGTCACTGACGCTCTTGATTGATCTATAAAAAAACTAGTAACATTCAGTGTCAAACAGGGGGCCAACACTTTTTCGCGGTACTGTATTTTATATATTTGTTTAAGCAATTAGCTAAATAACTAGTTGGAAGCCCAGTTGCCTGTGCCACCCATTGACCCGAAGGGTGTTCCCAACGTGCTGCACCCACAAAACTTAGTGTCATTCTCCAACCTTCTTATTGCAAAACACAGAATGTTGTACAGAGCTTGTCTACGGCTGCCTGGAATAGTTTGTGTCAAGTACATGATTATTGGGAAAAAAGAAATAGGATACAACAGGAATTAACATAAAACTAGTGGTTTTAGATATTGGAAATGCTTTTGTCATTTGAACGATGATCCGTTAGATTAATTAAATAATGAGTCTCAATAATTTCCCCCTCAGGTTTTATTTAAGCGCGTTCTGAAAGGTGAGATCACTCCAAACCATTTAATCCGAATGAGCCCAGAGGAGCTGGCCTCAAAAGAACTGGCGGCATGGAGACAACGGGAGAATCGGCATGTAAGTAGCCGTGTTCAACCACCATAGTGATATTTCTATTCAGGAAACCACGGCCATGTCCTAACTTGCTGCTTGTATTAAAAGTGTATTAAACCGAATGAGACATTTGTGCCGTCATTAATAGTGGTCCGTCACTGACAAATTGGAAATTGATATGGTCCCTGCCGTGTCCATGTATTTAAGTCAGGAAATGGTTCTGTGGATCTGCAGATATTTTATATTCAGTGTTTCCCCTTAGAAAACCTGTGAAAAATGTTAGCATTTCCTTGGTTAGAATTGTATGGTAGCACTTAAGATGTTCATTAACACATGCACAAAAGCACAAAAGAGTGTATTTTCTCCGCCAGTTCAGCCAGTAATTTTTCATTTTCTCCCCAGACAATTGAAATGATAGAAAAGGAGCAGAGAGAGGTGGATCGAAGGCCCATCACCAAAATCACCCATAAAGGAGAAATCGAGATTGAAAACCAGGAGCCTGTCAAAGAACCTGAAGCTGCCGAGATTGAGGTAAGATGAAGTTCAAACTTGACCGGATGGCACCGATAACCTTTAAATTCATTAGGCCATAACTGTTTTTTCTTTTGACTTTAGCTGGAGCCGGTGGCAAAACCGCTTGAAGAACCTGAAGTGCCACCCCAGGAAACTGAATTGGAGAGTGCTAAGGATACTACCAGCCAGCATAAGGCACACCTCTTTGATCTTAATTGCAAGATCTGTACAGGTAAATGTGAAAGCATCGTATTGCGGATTGGATTTTTGAAACTTAAGACGCAACATAAAGGTTTTTGTTCCACCCATCTATTTGTGATTTTGTGCGGATTGTGATACCAGTGCCATTTATTCATAGCAGACGTCTCAGTATTGGTCCTCGATGCTCATATATACATTTACTTACTATTGAAACTGTATTTACTCTAACATTCCCAATCGTAGGTCGAATGGCTCCTCCAGTGGAGGATAGTGCCACCAAAGTAGTGAAGGTAGCCACCAGCGTAATGCGGAGGCAGTCCAGCACCGATGTGGAAGGCCAGAACAATGGATCCACTTCCCAGGGTGAGGAGCTACTGCTGAGTGCTGTAGAAGATGTTCTGGTCAGTCCGAGGGCCTTCTCGGACGGAAGGTAAGATTTATGTGCATTTGCATTACCTGCTTGAGTATTGGGGTACTAGTAGTAATGCATGATTTTTACAGCCTGTAAGCAATCATGATGTAGAAAGCCCACACGCGGATCTGAAAAGTGTCGCAGGGTTTAAAGACAAAATCGTAAATGATAAAGGAATCGGTTTTCCGATAACTGCAGCCGATGGTTTTTGTTTCAGGTCGGGTAATGCGAACAGCAGAGAGGATGAAACTACATTCCTGAATCGTTTGGAATCCCTCTGGAAAGGGTTCGTGAACATGCCTTCAGTGGCCAAATTTGTCACAAAAGCGTACCCAGTTTCAGGGATTATGGACCACCTGACAGAGGTGAGAGGCTGTTGCACGTCTTATACCTTTTCAGTAATATAGTTTTAAGCCCTAGGAGCAAGACTACATTAAACTTGAATAAGTAATAAAAAAGAATCAGTAACTAAATACGGTAGTATTTCATGGTTTTTTTATTCTGTCCAGGATCTGCCGGACAGCATCCAGGTTGGTGGAAGGATCTCGCCACAAACGGTCTGGGACTATGTAGAGAAGATCCGGGCCTCAGGCACAAAAGTGAGATGAAAATCCGTCTGATTTCTTTATTCTCTGCTGTGTTTAAATAACTGCAGTGAGATCAAATGTGTAAGACGCAACTGTCAATATATGAAGTACAGTAAATACTGTAGTTTTTGGGAAAAAAACATTTTTCTCCCTTCCCCAGGAGGTGTGTTTGATTCGATTTGCTCCTGTGACAGAGGAAGATGAGATATCATACACTCTGCTGTATGCCTACTTCAGTAGTCGTAAACGGTATGGAGTAGTTGCCAACAACATGAAGCAGGTCAAAGACATGTATCTCATTCCCTTGGGAAGCTCTGAAAAAATACCACACCAGCTTGTCCCCTTTGATGGTCCAGGTGAGAACAGTAATATAAATTTTATGTTAAGATTTTTTACTGTTACATGTAGGTCTGAACCTGTTCAAGCTCTTTCTTGAGGTCCTTGAGTTTGGTAGAGGATTGATGAAAACCAAACTTCTCATTGTTTGAATTTTAAAGTCAAAATTTTTTTTTCCCCCTTTCCACAGGATTGGAGACCAACCGCTCCAACCTTCTCCTGGGATTAATAATTAGACAGAGGGTGAAAAGGGACTTTGGAGTCATTCTGCCTGTTGAAATTCCTGAAGCTTCGACTTCCAGGTTTCTGCCCGAGAGTAGAACCAAGTTGGAGTCCAGCAACGAGAGCGGAGTTCCTCATGAGGAGAAGGGCTATTTGAACTCGCTGAACGTGGTACAGCACACGGAGGCTGCAAAGCCACAACACTCATCTCCCGAAGTGGCCAAACTGGGGATGCTGCCCGTTGAGAAGAGCTCTTCAGCTTCGGACGTGAATCTGCTGGAGCCAACGAAGCCGCTCCGCTTCCTCCCCGGAGTGCTGGTCGGTTGGGAGGGTCAGTCTCCGCCTGCGGCTGACGCGGCCAGCAGACCCTCACCAGCGGGCGAGGCCCCTCAAAGCGGACCGGGCGCCTCGGAGAAGGATGCGGATAAGCAGGGCACAGTGGGGGATGGCGCCACCAAGGGAAATGCCTCAAACAGAAGCCCGGCTTCGAATGGGTCCAGGCTGGATCGTTTCATTATAAAGAAGAAGGAACCGAAACCAGCTAAATGCGAGCCACTGTCGGTCAGCCCACAGAAGAAGCCTGATTCCCAGGACTCTCCGCTTAAGCAAAGTGGTAATGACGCCGGTACGGCCAATCTGTTGCTTTCTCTGAAGGATAAACCTCCCGATGTTTCAACTGAGGCGTTTTTCGCTACGCTAACGACGGGTCAGGCTGGAAAAGGGCCTGAAAAGGCTGTCGTGCAGAGTCAGGAAGATTCAAAACCTGAAGATGGGCAGCCTTTTTCTGTTTCCGCGGCTGTGTCCAGTTCGCCTGTTGAAGACATTTCAAAACCGCAGGGATTTTCAAGTCCTGCAAAAAGCCAGCGACAGTCGATGGGTGGGATCTTAAAAAACAGCTCTACATTATACAAGTCTGAAATGCAGGTCTCTTCAGCTGATCCAAAAAGTTCACACGCTGAAGAGAAAGGACCCATGCAGGAGCATTCCGATGCAGCCACCCATCCAGTTTCACTGGAGCACCCGGAGGCGTTAAATGCAGACAAGCAGAGCTCACCTCAACCAGTGGCGGCGCAACACGGGCGCTCGTACGAGCCACAGTCCGAGTACAAACCGCTGGAAGATATCCAAAGCATCAGCACCGTTTCATCTTTCGGTAAAGCGGAAGATCACGTGTCGCGCCCGGGTCTTAGGAGCCCACCGGAAGCTGCGTTCTCACAGGGAGGGCACGGGCCACCACCGCCGGCACCCGCCTTCCCCCCCGTTCAGGCAGCTGCTCCTGAGTTCCAGTACCAGCCAGTGCCAGTTTTCCAGGTGCAAGCCAATGCGCAGCAAGCTCCGCCCAGCTTCAGTTACCCGGGTCCCGCCCCTCTCATCTTTCCCCAGCTGGATCCCACTGCGCCATGGCCTCCGACCGCCGCTCCTCCGGCTGGATTCCCCCCGTCTCAGTCGCGGTTTACCGAATCTTCCAAGCCGGCGCCCCCCGCGACCAGAGACGACAAGGGACCCGAGCGCCGCTACAGCGACCCCTGGGAGAGGCAGCCCCGGCACCTCGAGGACGGCTACAAGAGCGGCGGCGACCATTATGCCAGGCAAAGGCACTACAGCGAGTCCCACCCCGACCGGAAGGGCAGGCACCACGAGCGGGACCACGAGAGAGAGCGCGGGAAGCACTGGGAGCACCAATCGGAGAAAGGCGGCCAGCGGGACAGGAGCCGGAGCCGGAGCCGCGAGGACAAGCACAGAGACAGCCGGAGCAGGCATCCCAGCCACAGCGGCGTGGACCACCACACCGACAGGTGGAAGGAGAGGCGCCACGCGGACAGGGACCGAGAACGGGAGAAGGACAAACACAGGAGAGACTCGGATTATGACAAAGGGAGGAAAGGTTCAAAAGATGGACGCACATGATTTCTCCCCCCCCTTGATCACATGTCTTTTTGTGCCATCTTCCTTATGAAAAGTTCACTTGTCAAAAGATTTACAGTACAGCACGTAGAGCAGACGATTCAGTAGGATTAATTACATGTTCAATATTCTATAAACTGCAGCTTTTTAAACTAACATTGCCTTTCTCATTTTGGATTTTAAGTTTTTTTTTTTTTTTAAATGGCTGTGTTTTGGTTCATACTTTTAAGATCTCTACAAAATGAACTACTGTATTTAGAACTTGAAGTTCATAAATGCCACACTGCATGAAGCAATGTAAAACGCAGCCATACACAGCCGGAGTGTTTACTGAAGGAAGGATTCGGGATGAATGAAAAGAGAATTTGGGTTTGAGTGGCATGCTGTTAAGGAAACTTGACCCTTCTTGGGTCAAACTGTTCATTAACTGCGCTTTTTCTGGTTCTGGATATTGGTTTTTAATTGCAGCACTAAATAAATGTTTTTCTATTCATTCCTAAAAAAAAAAATGCTAATGCCTCCTGTACATTTTGGCTTGTTATGTAAATTAGAGATCCAGTGTGCCTTCTGCGCAGTGTGTTTATGTACAGTTAATAATAAACTTACATCTTTTTATTGTTAATATATAGAGCAGCTACGTTGACTCGTGCAGTGAACCCTCAAACAGGGTTCAGTTCTCCATTACTTAAATGGCTAACTAAATGTTTCCTCGTTGCTTGATTTAAGATGAGGGAATCGACTTCCTTTCTTATTTATGACTGACATATCCATGTGGGTGAATGATGTAAGAATGAGTGGAGGGAGGGTGAACCATATTCTCTACTGAATTAATCTGCAGAGCTGTTGAGCTATTTATATGGACAAAACGTAATGCTGCATTACATAATTGGATAAAATGAAATTTCACATTGAAAAATATTTATTTTGACACAGCAACTGTTACGCAAAGCTTTTTTTTAAATGAGTACACTAAGGGTACACTTTCATTTGATTCATGATTCATGTCAATTTGTGGGAATTTTAAATGCAAAGAACAGGTTATGTCTAGGCTTGTCACATATTAATTGTACTTTATTCTACATTGTGTGTATGACCCCCTGCATTTTACTTTTCAGTAGAAGCTTTGCATTCTGATGTTACTTCAATATCTATTTTCTACCAGTTGAGTCCAACTATTTCCCTCTTGAATCTGCCACTGTAGTGGCTTTGCAGTGAGAAATGTATATTCTTAGGGGAGCAAAAGACCAGAAACTGCACTGGGATCCAGTCTCAACCTGCCTGGGAATGAGATACTTTTTTGTTTAATACACTGTCACCTTATCAGACACATCGGTGCTACAGACCAGAATCGAGTCCCAAATCCCTCATATAGTATATTAAGCCCGTAAGTGGCGGAGGAACACTGTTTGTGGTCCGAACTTGGAATTCCACCTCTCTGGACTGGAGGAAGTTGGTGTGCTTACAAGTAGGCCGGTTTTGTTAAAGACGGGAAGCATTTCAATCAATTTACCGAATCAATCAAAGTTGTAAACCTTTATTTGATACAATGTAACATACAATTTAAAATAGACTCTTCTGTCCTGCCAACGGTACCCAAAAATATCAGCACCCCCCCACAACAAGAAACTCTAAACTCCCAATTAGCCTGTTCGAGAGGAGGCTAAACTGGGTGTTGACATCTGTCTACATGCAGGTAAAATCTCAGCCTGATGCTAGAATTAAAACTATCCCAATTTGGAGACGTGCCATGCAACTGGCAATGTAATTGTGCTTAATGTGAAACACAGTGGGTCAACTTACTCAATGTTACAGAATTTCACCATTTTAATTTCTTAACACAGCAAAACAATGCCAATATAAACGGATTCTGTTTAAAAAATAAAAATAATATACACAACTTACACAGACTGATCAGCTGGAAATACACAGAGATTGAGATCAACTTGAGTTATTAAAAATCTCAAAATTTGAATTTATTTGCTCGCAACCGTTTAATCGCCCGTGTAAACATTTAAGCCCTCTGAGCTATGGAGAAACTGTAGTTTTCTCGAGTCTTGGTACAGGACAACGTCTTTCACTTTTCCCACAAAACCACCTGTAAAGAGGCCATGCGTCACTGTTGGCGTGTCTCTGTGCAGCTCAAAGCCCCCAAAGTAATACACGCCGCCGTAATCAATGGCCACGTACTGCTCAGAGGGGTCCACGTCCTCAAAAAGCACCCGGCCTTCGTCTACGAACGCTTCTATGACGGTCCTGTTGTGAACGACGGTGAGGAAATGCCATTTGCCGCAGCATAGCTGGACGTGACTGTAGGCAGGAGGGAAGGAAATCCTCTCCCCGAGATTAACTGCGATTTTAAGGCGTCCGTCTTGAAGGCCGATGGCCAGGTAGTCGTCATCTTCGTCCTCGGCCCTCCCCATCCACAGGATCAAACCCTCGCTTGTGCTGCTGCTGAAATTGAAGGATACTTTAGTGAACTCCAGATTTCTTGTGTGGTATTTAGGGTCCCTGTACTTGAGGTATGAATTCCCGACAAACTTGGCCGTGTTCATGGAGGCCTCTTTGTCACAGTACTTTCCGGCCCACCCCAGAGGACAGGCGCAGGTGTAGGAGGCTATGGTGACGTCAGGAATGCACAGGGAATCCTGCTGACAGAGGTTGTTGACACAGTAAAGGGACTGACTGCATGTCGGGCCCGTCCAAAGTGGAGGGCAGGCGCAGGCAAACGCCTTGGGGCCCACAGGGCTGCAGCGCCCGCCGTTCTGGCACACCTTGTACCCGCAGGCCGTCCCGTCACAGTCCTCCACGTTGGAGCCGCTCAGGGCCCCCCGTTCGGTCAGGTCGAAGGTGTGTCCGTTCAAGACCACCTCCCGCATGCAGCCGGTGAATCCCGCCGGCTCGTCTGCCACGGCGCCGCTGGGCAGAGCGCTCAGGGGAGAAACGCCTCCTATGAAGATGTCGGTGGCGGTATCAAGGGCCGCCATGCCCTCGGTGGAGCGCCGTTGCACCTCCTTGCCATCCAGGGCCAGGTAGCCTTGGTTGCCGTTTCTACCCGCGAGCACCGTGTGCCAAGTCTTGCCTCCTGTGTCGACTTTGTTTGCCGACTGCAGCACGATAGTGTGGTCGCCAAGGTTATAGCGCAGCTGCACAAACTGAGATGTCAGGGACACGCTGAAGAAGTCTCCTAGGGATGAATCGAGAGCAAGCCAGGGTTAGAGGGAAACTCTTGTGTACTTTCCTTCAGAATTAAATTTGGTCCTCGACTTTAAATTAAAGTTTCTGCCTTTTACCCCTGCAAAGAGTAATCCTTAACTACTACCATTTTACAAGCAAACAACATTATATTTCTGCTCCTTCTGTTAAAATTGAAAAATAGACTTGTCCAAAAAAAGGAAGACCATAAAGACATCTAACATGTGTTAGATGTCTTTATGGGATTCATATTAAATTTGACTGTTCTAAGGTTACTTATAAACTGCAAAAAGCTAATTAAAATTTAATTTGAATGCAACTCAGATTGAAGGCTGTTAAAATTGCTTTTAAAAGGTCACATTCTTCCTTACACTTGAAGGGGAAATGCTCAGGGATGCAATGGTAAACAAAGGTGTGAAAAGCTTTTATTCTGCAACTGCGAAGACATATTTTCAGAAGTGTACACGGTGTGACTTGCTTTTTACAGTAAAAGTGATGGGGTACAAAAGGTGATGTTTAGTATAGAGTAGTAAAGGCGTTTTCTTACCTGATCGAGGACTGAGGTGCTGCGCTACATAGAAAATAATGCCCTCTGGTGACAGAGTCCGGAACTGCAGTTTCAGGTCTGTTCTGTGTCTCAATCCCTGAGGAGGGAAGGACATCCACGAGGATCGGCTACCATTGAAGAACGGGTCGCTTAAGGTCAGTTCTAAAACCACAAAGAAGCACAAATTTCTGTCTTACACAGGAGAAACTATCCTGAAACAAAGGGTTATGACGATGAAGATTTCTGTCTATGTATGTATGATTACATATATATTCTGAACTGTTTCACCATTTGTCCATCACCGAATGGTTTTACTGAATGCGTTAGTAAGATTTTACTCTGAACAGTGAACAGAAAAAGAAACTCAGCCTCAGTCGTTAAGGCACAAAACAGAGCGCAGATTTAACCATAAGATCTGGGTTTTACCTCTTCAACTGCTAAGACTCTCCACCGGAGAAATGACTGTAACTTTCAAACAGCCAGTTTTTATTACAAATCCAGATAATTTCCTTTGTCTGTTCTGACTAGAAGAGCACAGTGGGGGCACACAATTGGTAAAGTTATATAATGTTCTATGATGGAAATAATAATAATATTTCACATTTACAATCCAGTTTAAATTTAAATAATTATCATTTTTTTAAATCCCCCATACACACGCAAACAAATTTACCGTAGAATATTTTAGTAAGGGTTAATCGGAAAGAAGAGATTTAATCAAAATGCATATTTATTTGATACAGGAAAATGATTCAACAGTGGTGCACAGTAGTGTTGTAGACTTGTAGACCTAAGACCCCAGGGCATGTTGGCTGGTTGCTACAACATGCGCCAAGAGTTCCAGATAAAGCAGGATTCTTGCAATTAGGGTTTTTTGTTTTGTTTTTTTTTGCTGAGATAACGTACTATATGTATGTGCTAGAATATTCTGCTCTTTTTTGCCAGCTTGGCAGGTTGCAGCTCAAAAGTCTTGCTGACACATATTGACTTGAACAGGGGCTTGGCGGCTAAATAAACCTGCTTAGTGCAGAGGTCCCCGAGCCGATGCGGCTGTCTGAGCTCCAACAGAAATAGTATTCATGGGAAGAGGGGAGGCTGTATGGGATTGCTGACTGAGCCTTTGGAGAGAAGGGTCATAGCCCCGTCGGTCATCACAATGCATCATGGGAAGCACCGTCATTCTGCCTAATCTACACTATGTTCTCACATCCAGGTCAAACAACTTTGCAAAAAAAACGAAATTGCTTGGTCTGGCACACGTTTTCTAGTCAATTCTATGCTGTTTTCTATTATGTTATAAACATATAGGAATGTGCCAAATGCCTCCATGCTTTACTTTTAGTTTTATGTTCTGTAATATTACATAGTAACAACAACTTAGAAGTTTCATGGTTTACTAGGAAACATCACAAAACAGTGTGAACAATGCGTACAAGAGACAGCTATATATGCAAATAGGGGGTATTTTAAATTCAAACAATGTTTGTAAACTTGAATTATTCAATCTGTTGCGTTAATGTATGTGGGTATGGAGTGACTGTTCCATTATGTAACATTTAAGAAACAATAGTAATCATAAAAGATACTTAGCTATTCATATTTTGTAAAATGTTTTGTAAAATGTCAACATTCTGATTAACATATTGCCAGCTTACAGTTTTGACACTGCCTCTGTTTTATCGCTTGAAAGATCTGATGACTAATCAGATGAAGAACAAATTAATAAAAAAACATACTCACTGCAGTTTCCTCCCCTCTGATTCATAAGCTTATTTATTTTCTTTCCAAAGTGTTTTACCTTTTTTCTACTGCAATGCATTTGTGGGATTTGTGAACATAATAAAAAGTAAGAGCAGTCTGCAGACCTGTCCTGCAGTAAGGGCCGGCGGTGCCCAGCGGACATTGGCAGGTGTATCCCACTGGGAGCGGTACACAGGTGGAGCCAGGGGCGCAGGCGGGAGGGGGGTCATGTTGGATGTCGCACACAGACACCGTCTCTGAGCACAGTGCTCCCTTCCACCCTGTGGGGCACTGGCAGCTACGGCATACAGAGGGCAGAAACAACACTGAGGGACTCAGAGGGTCTCTGACTCCCAGCAAATAACGTTATTGCTATAGCTACAGTTACTGTTATTATTACGTACTGATCATTTAGCAGATGCTTTTATAGCAAAAGGTATACATACAGTCATTTTTTAAAATACTACCCCAAGTGAAGGAAAAAAAATTGTTTAGATTAATAGCTAAGTGTTTTTCAGTTATTAAAATTGTTTTTCAATTCTGGTTAATAAACAAATAAATTCCAGGGAGTCTTGCTTGTTTGCAGTACCATCTAGTGGTCAGTTGTATCCTGATCTTAAACTGCATTACATTTTCCTATTGCGTCTAACTATATGTATTGAAAATAGCAATTGCCTCTTTGGAACATTCTGTTCAATTGCCTATTTAAAAATGTCTCAATACATAAAAAGGCCCATACTGTATACTGTATAAATTCTGTTTGGAAGACAAAAATCTTGGGTGAGTACTCAATTGCACTGTATCATGCAAACTAGTATTCTAAATTAAAGCAATTAAATAATGAATTATGAATAAATAAAACTAATGGTAATGCCTTAGATAGGATTATGCTCCCTGCCAATAGCTAGACTTAGAAATAAACTCAGTATGACACTTACTATACGGTTGAAGCAGAGTCCACACATGTTCCTCCATTTTGGCATTGTATTAACAAGCAGGGTGTGTCCCCACACTGTCCAACACTGCGCCCGAAGTTGGGGTGTCCTTCTGGCCTTCCTGGTGCTCTAAATTTGCCCCCTTTCCTTGTCCGAAATTGTAGATCGAATATGCAGCCTTTGGATTACAATTTCAGACATTTTTTTCCCCCCAGTATATTCAAAGTCAGTAGTGTGTTGCAGTTCAGTTAATCTTATTTTCTGTATCTTACGCAGGAAGAAATTTTGACACTTATTTTAATTAAATCAACCAGCTTGTACCCAGTTCCCTTATGCCTTACCAATCTTTCTGTCATTTGTAAATCATGTTTTTCAACAACAAAAGAAAAAGAAGAAAATATTTGTTCTCAAATACACTCTCTGGGCACTAGGTATATGAATATTGAGCTTCTGTAAAACTTCTACTACAAACAGCTTTGAATCCCAGGGAAATCTATTGCATTCGTCATTTGAATAAACAGGACAAGACGCAAAAAATGTCACATTCATTTATGAATATTTGGCGGCCTCTAGTGACTCCTTCAGCATTGTGAATGCCCAGCGAGGCAGCAGGATGTTGCAGATGACAACGCTGATATTTATATTAAGTCGAGACTGAGCGTGCGCTAATGCAGCCGCAGAGCGCAAACTAAGACCACACTGACGTAAAAATAAAAAATAGAAAGAAAGAAAAGCTTAGAATAGAAAGAGTTCAATGTTTATGTTGACATTTTAAATTTAAATGTATTTGTCAGATTGTTCTATGCGCCCGCCTCCAAGCACCCGCCTCTATGTACCTGCCTCAATTCACCTGCCTCCATTCACCTGCATTTGTGCCATTGTAGTCATTGTGGTCATTTAACAAACCACAGAGTATGTAGCTTGCAAAGAAAGATATCTGCCAATAGGAGGAGAGGCACATAGTCCTGATGGTACTGCAGACCAACAGGCTCAAATTATGCTGCCCGGGGTCTTTATTTAACAAAGAACCAAGAGAACCCATACTGGCTGCCTCCCTCCCACCCTCGGCATGTCACTGTTTGCAATTACATTATCTAGATTAAAACTGCGTTCGCTAGATAATAAGGCATGTATTTAACCTACTGAGCCACATGGGAGGTTGTGGTCTGTGCATAGTTATAGTTTAGTAAGCCTTAGCATATTTATGAATTGACAGATCTTATATAGGACTCTCTCTTTACGGAGAACATGAGCTGAAACAGAAATCAACATGCAGCTTTACAGCCTACATCTGACGCAATGGGAAACTGTAGCACCCCTTTC
>JAOVYW010040142.1:0-20313 GCA_025775045.1 Hiodon tergisus | reverse complement strand
ACATGAGCTGAAACAGAAATCAACATGCAGCTTTACAGCCTACATCTGACGCAATGGGAAACTGTAGCACCCCTTTCCCTAAATATTAAAGAACAAAATGGACTATACTCGGCACAACAACAGAAATAAACAAACCTAAGCCTCTTTTGGGTAGTAAGAAGCTTATAGAAAACACACAGTCTTACGAACACAAAAACAATGAACAATTACAAACACAAAGCGTTTCCTGTGTATTTTACATTCCTCTGTCTCTTTGCACTTGAATGTGGTATTGTTAACTTCAGTGTTCTTTTTCTTTCTTTCCTTCTTAAAGGACTTCATGGTCGCTAGATGATCCCTATGTGATATCTCCCCCATGCACACCAAAACAGGAACAGGAATCGTTTCAAAGGCAATAACTCTGGGTTTAAGAAAGGGATCTGACTATGAAAAGTTAGTGTAACTTTGGAATAGATTAAAGAGTGACTGTCGATAGAAATTTAGTGAAGGCGTTTATATAGTTTCAAGGAACTCAATTTACCTATGGCCAGCCCTCTAATAAAGAAGTAATGATGCTTTTGAATGACAAAGGTCAGCTTTAGTAAGCAGAAGTTAAAGATTCTGTAGCCAACTCTAATATGCTCCAGTGAACTTATCCCAAAAGCAACACACCGGTCATTCCTAGAATTAGATCACTCTGGCGACAATCTCTCTCTCCTACACACTTACACATACACATATTTACACAGTTCACCTACACTGCCTTAACATACATAGCAGTCCTTGCAATAAAACGTCAGCCCTCTTTCGCATTAATTCATTTCTAACATCAGTTAGCCGCTGCTTAAAGTGATGCTCAGACACCCATCCTGGGGCCCGCCAGCCTCGTTTCACAAAGATATCCGGGAAGGGCTTGATGGTGGCTAGGCCTTTATTGCAGCCTTCCCACAGTGTGGACAGCCTGACAGTTGGGTTTGTGGATAGCCAGCAGCAGAGTGCATTATCAGTTTGTTTACTGAAGCCATCACAGTGAGAGTTCCTGGAAGGTCATTCCAATCTGATTAGCTGCTCACGAGTTCTCATAATGTCTCCAGAGGAAAAGATTACTGCTCCCCGAGACAGACTTAGCCTGGGAACCACAGACTGATACGTTCGCTGTGGCCGTTATCACTTTGAAATGAATGCTCAGAAAGGAAAGAAAGATCTGGGGGGTAAGAAATAGAATTGTATTGATATGGACCTATTCACCTTCAGATACTATACAGAAAATATTTAAATATAACTTATCATAAGCATAACAGAGGCACTGCTACTAGGGCCCATCACATTCATAGCCGTTATCGGCTTATTACTAGCCTACGCCCAAATTGTTCTTGTAAGCAGGTTGCCGTGTGAAAGAGCTCCTGAATGAGTGCCCTTGATAACAGTGTCTGTAAGCAAACAGATAGTGGTGCTGACAATAACAAAAATAATTTTGATGACGCCCTTGTCCAAGTGATTTACAGCACCTAAAGAAAATGTAGATGGTGGGAATGTCCTCAGAGAGAAGCAGCTGGGACCAGGGCAGCCTCTTTAAGGTCTTGGTCCCAGACCCCAAATTGGCATCCTATCCCACTATCCCATTGTCTAACACAAGCGAGGCGAGGAGACACACTGAACAAACCATGTACAGGGAAGGTTACTTGGGTAACCTCTTGGGATGATTAGCAGCGTGCCAATACAAGTAGATACAGAGTTATCATATGCCAATCTCTTGGTATACTTTGGGTATTGTGGTTAATTTTATGCCCGATTAAGTGCTCTCACCTTGAAAGCCGCTTTGAAACCTGGAGCCCACAGGCAGCAGTTCGGGGGTGTACTCATTGTATCCGCCAACATACAACTGACTGAAGACATTCAGGCCAACCAGGTGTCCAGGAGAAGAGCCTGTTTTGTTCCTTTGACTGTCAACCTTAGAACAAAAACAATATTCAAGAAGCATAATCTTACAAAGCCATAGCTACGGGGGGCCATTTAACTAAAATTCTACAACAGAGTCAGTGGCGAGTCTTAGCATGATTCTCAAATGAAGTGGATAAAAGCTTGCAATATGATGAGATAAAACAGACACAAATGCTTATGGTGGACAAATTACGCAATTTAAATTGAACTGGTTTTAATGCTCCTTAGTAAAAAAGGAAACAGAGATGATTTATTTTATTTTATTAAAATTAATTCCAGTGAAGTCACTGAAGAGATTTTTTCCATACCTCGCAAGCAGTCTGTTATTGCCTGATGATGGGCAGGTCTCCCCCAGTCGTGTATAAAAACATACCTTTAACCAGCCTGTTCGGAGGGATCTGCCAAAGCGGACCGTGTGAATGGGAATTCTGTAATTCAGAGGGTCGCTGACGACAACTCCCATCCCAGAACCCAAGTTGAACTTGTGAACAATCCTGCCATGCCACACTCCCAACACCAGGAAGTCATCACCATTGATGCCTAGAAATTTTTTTATTCTGTTAGCATCTTGAGAAATATTGAAAAAACACAAAAAAACAACAACACAAAACACAATATTCAAGAAGTACTGGCATCGGGACTGAAGCACAGTTACAGATTGCCTGCCAAATCGCTGTTTTGCATTGGAGGGAGAAAAAAATAAAATAAATTAAAAACCTTGTAATTGCTCGTAATTCTCTCGGGAATTATCCCAAGTTTATCCCATTTAAATTTTGTTGTTGATTTTAACTGCATAAGCAAGCCCACCGTGTCATCATCCAAATTGAAGAATAGCTAAGGCTAACAATTATAATTTATTAGTGTCCTTAGGTTTTTCATCCAGTTGGGTTCTCAACTCCAAATCTCATGGCGATTGCATCATTACTCACGAGAATGTCTTTTTTCTACATCCCCCGATGAATCACCCCTAAACTACTATCCCATGAGAGAACTGTCTACCCGAGGAGGATTCATCCTCCTTGCACCCCTGTTCATCAGCCTGTTTTTTTCTTTCTGATTAAACAACCTGCCACAGCAGGATGGCAGTTAACAGCTTCTAAAACTGACCTTTCCAAAAAGGGACCCTGGTTGACTTTTTGAGTGACAGCTCGAGAGAATTTGGGTTTGAACATTTTCTGTAATTAACTCAAACAAATCCTTTGGTTACAGGTGCGTGCCTCACCTCTTTGTGTCAGCCGTCAAGCACTACTTCTTCTAAAACGCCTCATGATATAGGCAACAATAGCTTAGAGGGGAATTAATTACATTTTCTGGAACAGGACGGATGGCATTAAGCTGAAGTGTGATGTTCTGCCATTTTGGCCCATGGGAAGTGTCTTTATTAAGGGAAATGACTGAAGGGCAAGAGCAGGTCAGCTGCCTTAAAAAATAATTTAGTCTGCATATTAACATAAACTCCAAAAAGTCTTGAAATTCCCGGGGAAATTCCAATGGCGGCCGTAAGAAAGCCTGATAACTTTCTGCCGCAAGAGATCCAAGCTGTTCCCTTCCCACCTGATGGTTTAACTAGGCGGTTGTTCAAACATGTCTCACCCTGTCCTCTCTGTCCGGTAAAGAGGATGAGGTTGTTCTTTAAAGCAGATCTGTTGTTGGAAAATGTGAGCTTTAATCTGAACTCGTAGAAGAAGCTTATGCTGGGAAGGGAAGAATAGGCCATGAACGAGGTGTAGCCAAACTCATCCCGACCGCTGAATCTGGCACGCGTGATATTGATGGCTACAAAAGAAAAAGAGCAAATTCAGTCGTGGCTTTAATATCTCAGGATTTTACATGCAGTTTAATTGTGTACAGATGTAAGCATGGTAGATCATAATTACATTCCGGCCACACAATTTATTTGTAAAACTTTGTGATTAAGAACATATAGGCCACTTACATAAATGAATAAGCACAAAACCTTGTTTTTCATGCATGTTATTGTTGACTGTCTGCCTTCTGGTTTGAAATGTTCTATATTGATTGTAAACAACCGTCCACAGAAGGCATACACATTCCTGTCTTAAGGAACCCAAAAGATTTCAGTTTATTGATTTCATATGGCACATGTTTTTATTGTGATGCACGTAACTTGGCCTTTACTGTCCCATGTATAATAGCACTGGGTTTCCTGCTTTCCTGAATAATGGGCGGCCATTGTCTACATCCACATCACCAGAGGATTCCATCATTCAGGCCCATCAAAAACATACGAAATGACAAACCTTGGAACAAAAGCGATTTTCCTATTTAAATGGTTTTAGGTTCTCCCTGAATTTAGTTTGATGCTAATCCAATTTTTCTTCACTGCCAGTGCCATTACCAATACGCGCCTTGTTTTGCCATTTTTGAAACCCTTAAAAGCACACCTCAAGATGGCACTATTGGTTCATGCTAGAAAGGGGGGAAATTATATATTTTGCTCTTTTACATTTTTTGTAAAATTATTAGCAGATAAACAACTCCAGTCTTCATACATCACATTCAACACCATATTAACACTTCATTAATGCAATCGGTGTTCATCAATTTTTTATGGAATTACTGAGTCACATATTTATTTTTCTTTGTATTTATTTATCCAGTTGATTTAACAATATTGGCACAATCCATTCATTCACCTTTCCAGGTGAATAACTGGCATAACTCGGACTATTTCTTTGTAATTCCCAGAGAGTGAATTGCTTTACATTTTCGTAAACTAGCGTGTTTTACCTAAAAAGGCAAATCAATCCAACTCCGTTTAGTTGAATTATTTACAGTTTGAAATCTTGTTATATTTTTGCCTTATTTGACTTTGGTGATCCCTAATGAGTGGATAGCTTTGACTCTATCAGTTTTATCTGCAAATGTGAAATTGTTAACGACAGCCGATTAGACTGTGGCATTTATGGCCATTACAACTCTGCCATTCTTTTTTGTATTACTTGACTGTTTTGCAGCCTTTAAGTTAGCTTAAACCGATAATATCCTTGACATATATCATGTCAAGGATATTTTATTTTGCATTAATATGTGTCCTTTGGGTTATTTTTCTAGTTTTGCATTATGAGGGGTAAATAGACCTTGAGCCTGTCTTTGTCATAGGCAGTGGGTGTTTTGTTACAGAATTGTGTTTTGTTACAGAATTCAAACAACCACCAAATTGATTGTCTTATATATGCTGAAGGTTTACAGACAACAATGCAAACCCTGCCACAAAAAATACAATAGCAGCCCCCTCCCCCTTCTGGATGGGACTGCAGCCTATTTCAGAATGACAGAACAGGGAATTCACATACATATAAACTATTATCTACATGCATTTGGGTAATGAGAAGAGAGAGAAGTAAACACGAGCATTTAAGAACAAACTAATTAATCAAACTAAGACCTCAAAGAAGGAACAAAAGTCTCGAGGTAAAAACCCCTCTATGAGTGAGGCAATCAAATAAATACATACATACACTGAATAGATAAATACGTATACACGCTGATGACAAGAGAAAACACACACACACACACACACACACACACACGTGTGCACACACACACACGCAGACAGACAGACACACACATACACACACGCACACACACACAAGAAAACACACACACACACACAGACACATACACACACACGCACACACACACAAGCAGACACACGCACACACAGACAGACACACACATACACACACACACACACACGTGTGCACACACACACACGCAGACAGACAGACACACACATACACACACACACGCACACACACACAAGAAGACACACACACACACAGACAGACAGACACACACATACACACACACGCACACACACACAAGCAGACACACGCACACACAGACAGACACACATACAAACACACACGCACACACACACACACACACGCGCACGCACACACACACACACACACACAGACACAGACACACAGACACAGACACACACACACACACACACACACGCACACACAGACAGACACACACACACACACACGTACACAAGTAGGGCATGTCTCCTTGGCAAAAGTCTAAAATAAAAATAAACCCAAATTCACTGCTAAAAATAAGGACCTGCAAACCTCAAATATTAAGATTCAAAACTTCAAAAACATGCGGCTCAGACCAGACATAGCACCAGATAGTGTAAACACAGCTAATTAAATTGTGGCATATTTGGTCTTTCATCTTGTAATATTTCACAAGGACACATGAAAATGGCAACCAAAATAACCATGACAAAGGGTCATCTTAAAAAATGTCTAATTCCTTCCTGCAATAAAAACAGCCAGCTCTGAAAAAAGAAACACCAGTCTTACCAGCTAATTCCAAACTATGTATAAATAACTGGCAGCAGAATAAAAATTCCACCTAGCTGTATGTTAGCTGTTTATACTGCGATAAACCCAGTGATACTCGTTGGGCATGAACTGAACTATCCAGCTGGGATGGTGAAGCATACTTTAGTTTTGTTCAAGAATAGTAGAACCAAGGATGGTTTTGTTTTTGACCACTACCTTTCTTTGACATCTGATATAATAGTACTGAAGCATTTTGTAGTCTTTTGCCTGAAGGCATAACTGGGTTCACGTGGGTATGAAGCAAGATTTAAGTCAGCGAGCAAAGACAAGACAATCCCACATTTACTTTTCAATCTAGAATGAAGCTAGAATTTTCCAAATTCCTGTAATTTTTGTAAATTAAATAACACCAAATAATTAGAATATCAAAATGTCTACTGTCATCACCAGTTTACTATTTACAGATGTCCGGCTCAGGCTGGCTTTTGAAGGCCAATCGTGTAATACTTGCAATACACTGATGGCCTTCAAGCTCTGTGACCGAAAGAATAAGGCTTACTTTACACTTTGTCAACTGTTGTGAAACAGTACATGATAACACAGTGCCCCTGCCCCCCATATAAATTCCCAGTAAGAGTCAGATTAACAAGAATTAGTGTTAAGTACATTCGTGATTTTGTTTTTTTAACTGACAGTCAACGGCAGCGTCAATCGACGGTTAATCCGGCAAACTGATTTAGGCGTCATTAGTAAAAGCAAAGTATGGGGGTATTAGATTTGTAGCTCTAAGCCTTTTCAAAGCATTTCCGAAATACCTGAACAGATGTGCTATTATACCACAAATGGATTGAACTGCTCAAAGTGGAGGAAGTGGGTTGTTTGGCTAAGTAATATTTATGCAAATGTGTTTTTCTGGAAAATCAGCCAGTTTGAAGCGAAGACGGTTTGCGTTTGGGGGGTAACTATTAATCAGAAGCAGGCATGGCTAAGGTGGTTTGCTTGATGCAGCAGCACAGCGACGGTGGGGATAAAAAAAAAATGCAGGACCAGGAACACATTACAGCGACTGCAGCAGCAGATTATCTGTTTTAAATGAATTTGTGAACTCATGACCTTCCGGCATTCCATTTATGTCCACTGCGTTCCGATGTTTGGAGCACAAACAGCGAACAGTACGGCCATACGGTCAGTGCAGTGAGATTAATTGCCTGAGGGCAGTGGTTTCATCTTTGGCCAGAAACGGTAGTAAATAGCCCTTGATATAGGCATCCAGCTGGACATTCTTGCATAAAAACAAAGACTCTGCAGAATAATTTTTGATTGGTGATTTATAGGGCAAAACCTATGAAAATGTGCTGTTCTGTGGACTTCCCTTTCTAAACTCATTTAATATGTGGTTTTTATGATAAAAAGGTTGCAGTTATTGCTGTCATATAAGAATCCTTTAATTTAATACTCCTGTAAGGTCAGCTAGTTTTAACGGTATACCCCTAAATTTTTAACTTGATATTTAACATATTTAGTTTAATGAAATGGTTAGCCTTCTTTGTGAGAATGTTAGGTCAATTCATCAGTATTTTGTATTAAAGTTTAATATGTTGGAAACATACTTTATGTTTCAGAAATACTAAGCTAAGCATGGTCATTCAGGAAGCTTTTTATAATTATTTTGTTACCCAAAAAGTGTTCATAAATGACTTATGCGTGTTTAAAAATGATATGCCTACAAAATACATATTTAATATTGTCTTTGAAGAAGGTCTATAGTAAATAAATATACAGTACCCTCTAAATGTATGAAACACCTTTAAAAAAAGATGATTTGACAATAAGAAAATGCTCCGTTCTTTTCTACTCATATAAATGTTAATATGTGAAATTCTATGTATTTTTCAAAAAAAGTACAGTAATAAAATGTATTCACATCCAGCAATATTCTTTTTCATCCAGGCACCTTTTGGCTTTTATGAAACTAAGAATATGCTTCCTGTAGTCTTTTAGAAGGTTGTGCCACTCAGGAGGGTTTTTTTTATCCATTCCTCCAGGGAGAATTTCCCCAGTTCCTGTAGATTTCATGGTTTTTCATTTGTGAACTGTTACCTCGAGTTCGAACTACACACTTTCCTACCAATTCTAGAGATTGCAATGAATAGTCAAAAAGGTTCATGTATTCAATTGATTTCTCTGTACATGAGGATGAATGCTTTTTGATCATGGTCATACTGGAATGTATAGTTCTGATAAAGCCTGGGGTTTGTGACTTGAAATTCCTGAACACAGCTTCGTAGCTCTCTTGGTTCTAAGAAGAGCACCAGGTCCAGCGGGAGCAGAACACACACAAAGCAACGCAAATATTTCTTTAACATGTGCTTCACATTCCCCATGCTGAACATTAAGCCCATCGGCGTGTCAGAAAAGCTCCATTTCCTTTTCACCTGACCATAAATGTTCACTTACAGATATTAAGTAACGTTTAGCATTGACTTTGCCTTCTAAAAGAATGAGTGCACCCAAGTCATACCAGGATAATGTACCCAACAAACAACTTGTTGGAACCATAGGCTGTTGAGTTCTTAAGGTTGGGACCACATGTGCACCCATGTATTTATTGAGAACATGGTGAAGGATGATTTATCTGACCACATCACATTTCTCCAACACTCGCTAGTCCATTGGCACCACTTGATTCACAAATGTGCATTTCCAGGTGTGATGAGCAGTTTTGTACTGTAGTTTACCTTTTGAACTGCTTTTGTGATTATGATCAATACAAATAGGAGCTCAATAAGAAAGCACCCTATTGAAAAAATCTACATAGGTACAAAAAAACAAACAACTGAATTAAAAAGTCAGTCTTCCACAGAAAAAAGACCCTGACACACAGCAGTTGTGCTGTAGAACTATTTTAGAAGGTCGAATACTTCCAGAAAATATATCATGTTTATATAAACATGTGTCTCATTCATAAATAAATTTCATAACTGCGGGTCTTTTTGTGTATGCTCACTCCCTGTAGCCCTCTGTGGAATAATACAGCAAGGTCTTTCAAATGTCCTCAATATCCCATGAATGTGAGAATATAAATTGAGCAGACATCAAGGCATCCTTTAGTTCTATTGTGTGTCGCGTCTTTCATCATGACTAGCTCAATATTCGGACTCCTGACGGTGAGAGGGCACATTACTGCAATGCACAAGCGCACCCCCTCACTGCTTTTCTTCAGCTCAACTGCCATCAGCTGCTGTTTTCGCTCTGTGGTTCATTGCCAGTCTTGACAAGCTTGCGATGACATTTCTCACTAGAATTCCACTCTATTGGTAGATGTCATATTCCGTTTTCTGACAGTGATTTTGCAAAGCTGGGTCTGCGAGTAGCCTGGTCTAACACAAAGCTGCAATGACTGTATAGATGGTTCTGAAGCTCCCTTTGTTGGAAACGTTGGAGTTAACAAATGCACATTAGCAATGACAATCAAAACAATTTCTGATGAGCTTTCCAACCTTATATAATTTTGAAATTGCTCTGTAATATTTGATGTGTGCGTGCAAACACACACACCGAAGAGAAACGGTAACAAGGTAAGTAGCTGAAGGTTTTTCTTGATCGATTGTTTTATGACGAATTGACATGAGAATTTAACTGGCAGTAAATAATTGGTGTCCATTATTGATTAAAAACCGAATGGAAAGCTTAATCAACTGCCCATTGTTATTGATATTACTGACATACTGTCACCATTCCTGCGTGATGACAAAGTAGGTAAAGGATGGGGAATATTAGCGTGTGCAAGGCCGCTCGATCTTCTACATACCACTGACTCTGTCAGAAAGATTTTTAGTAATGTCAGGGATTTATTATAAATATTATACTTTTACTGGTTTGAATGGGAATGTTGTGTTTTTTCATCTTTAGACAATTTGCTTTAAAATGCAATGGTTTCTGACAAAACAATGTGAGGTCATTAAATAAGATATATTTAAGAAACAATGAGTTGTGATTAGTAATTGCTAATAAAAAAAACAGTGCAGCCTAACAGCATACTAAATTATAGCCAAAGATCCCTCAAGGACAATAAGCACAAACTGTTTCAGCAACAAGGATACATACAATATGACAAAAAACAATGCCTGTCACTTTCTTTGTGTTTGAAAGGGTCAACTACAGTTTCAATGTTACAAGCTAATCAAATATTACTGAGAAATTTGTCAGCTGGAAAGCTTAAATAAGCAATTGTTTTGATTGCCATTGCTAACGTACAGAGGGTAACTTCTGCTTACTTCACAGGGAGAGGCAGAGCTGTCACCAATCCCTGCGACTTTGGATTGGACTAAGTTACTAGTGGTTTTGCACCAAGTTTTGCATGGAAAAGAAAGAATCCCTTGCAGATATTTAAAATAGAAATTTCAAGCTATGTTTTGCAAATGTGTGTGTGTGTTTATGTGCGTATACATTTGCACACACTTCTGCAAAAACCAAATAAATAAAACTTTTTAATAATATTGACCATTCCTGTTTTTCTCATGGTCTTCTACTGGAACTAGTAAAAAGCACAAACTGTTTTATTTTTTGATTGATCGTTTCAGTAGGGTACAGAACGGCATTTATTGTAGTGAAACGGCTGTATGCCTTACCAACCGATTCTTTTATCAACAGAAACCCAATATCAGTACACACCGTACTAGAATGAACAGTCTGGTATTAGAAGAGCTCTGATGCTTTTTGGAATATTGCGCTAAACATTATTAGCCTACCACAATTTTTTAGATGAGGATCTAGCTGACTTCAATGCTAGCATTCATTTCACAGCTGCACTCGTTGAAATTGTTGTCCCATTCACCCTGCCCCTTTGAGCATTTAAATAATAAAATATTCAGCTGATCTCTGTGCAAGAGTGCTCTGTTTCTGTGAACCCATTTCCTGTTTGCAAATCATCTTTTATGTACAGTAAGTGCTTGAAAATACATAGAACATATGTTTAGGGGGGCCTAAGATAGCATTAAATGTATAATGCAAAATAGGTCAGATGTAATAACGTTTTTAAAACCCGCCTAATTCTCACTCCATGTGCTTTTAAATTCTCAGAATATCCAAGAGGTCAACAATTTGAGATGCCAGTCTACTGCACTGAATTGACGACAAAATAGCGCAATCTTGCTTAGCCACTCCAAGGATGTGTTTACATAGATCTATTGACGACAATTAGTATCAAGAGCAAGTCCTGAAGGCTTTTGTCTGGGTTTTTCTCACTCGGTGGCCCGAATGGTGCATCCGCCAGCTCCATATGAGCTCAAGAGTGGCCCTAATGAGTCAAGCAGGCCTACCCCATATCCAGTTCACGCGTAACCCTAATTCTGCACCAGCACAGAGGTACCCTCCACAGAATCCTTGTGATTAACGCCAGAAACCGGCTGTGTGCCCTATTTTCCAGACGGGGTCAGTGAATAATGATCTCTTTCCCCATATATTGTCCCATGGTGTTTTTTTGGCTCCCTCGGTTTCCTTCTCAGTTTGTAAAAAGCACTTTGTCAAATTAATTATTATTATTATTATTTTTTTTGATTGATTGTTTCAGTACGATACAGGATGGCATTACGGAAGTGAAACGACTGCAAGGGCTACCAACCGATTCCTTTACTGTAGACTGGTATTTGATGAGTGATGAGAGCCCCTGATGCTGTTTGGAATATAGATCTAAACGTTATTAGTCTCTAATTGCAAGTCAATAGACATTTACGGCCAAACAAGCTAATTTCATTTAATAAGCCAGAGGACCACGGAGTCCTGAATTTACAAACAAGCTAAGCGTATTAACGACGTATTAAACCTGTTAATTGCCACCTTACTGCTTGCCGTTTGCACATTCCCATAAAGATTCAAATCCGGTCAGATGTTTGTGTTGTTCTTACTGTCGTCACAGAGGATGCCAGCTCTTCCGTAGGGGCAGAGGCAGACGACGTCGTGTGCGGACTTAGGTATGCAGGTGGCACCGCGGCCACAGGGACTTCGGTCACAGGCGGTGAACTGGCACAGCTTTCCGGTGTACAGGCCGGGGCACTTGCAGAACCAGTTCTCCGCATCGCTAGACATGGGAAGAAAGGCAGAGGCAACATCATTAGTAGAAAAGGCACCATGTTGTAAATGGGAATTCACCCAGATCGCTCCATTGATTCCTAATCAATTTCAGAACCGCCACGGCAACAATGAGAGAGTGTGTGAGTGAGAGAGAGAGAGAGAGAGAGAGAGAGAGAGGCACTAAGGAGTAAGAACACAATGACAACAGGATTAAATAAACAAAGGATATTCACTGCACAGTTAAGGTGACCTGTACAGTGCCAGCGTGGAATAAAATGGAAGGATACAAGGAAAGAGAAATAATGGAACATACTAAATTTTGTCCTCGTTGCATTGGCAGGCTGCCTGGTGGTAAAGGCAACAACAGTTCTCATACTCCAGATTTACATAATCGACCCTATTTGAAAGGATTCAGGGGGAGAACTTTACAGTACAAAAACACATACATTCTCTCGATACAAAACCAACCTACCGTGAACTCCTGATTCAAGGCATTTGAAATTTTAAAAATATGATTTAATAGTCCAAAAAAACAACTTGATCCTTCCTGGATTCATATTCTACAGCCCTATCTGTGGGCGAGGAGCCGAGGGTGGGCCAGCATCATAAGTAATGTTGAGAAAGGAACTTCATAAGCAGCCATAAGACGTGCAGCCTTTCAAAGCTGCAGTATCAGACATGGGAGGCATTGGAAAGGGTTTCAGATCTATAAATTAATAATGTCCTTTGAGCAGGAGCTCCGCAGGTTGCATTTTGCTTCTCCAGAACTGGTTTCTAGAGATTAAATATTTACATTCTGTCGCTGGGATTCAGAATAAGAGGAAAGGACTAGCCTGATGGAAAGAATGGTAACAAAACCAAAACAATGCTTTCGCTGTAAACATCAAGCCTCTTCTAATGGGTACAACGACTGGCTACAGGAAATGCTATTTATTTTTTGTATATAAGAAGAAAAAAATGATATAAGCTAACAAATAAGTTTGAAGAAGAACCCCTAAGCTAATTACTATGTATCAGAAAAAAGAGCTGGAGTAATTATAAAAGATATTTTAACTGAAGGCTAGGAATGAAAATATTATTCTTATTACTGTTTATCACGCTTATTGCAACTTCATTATGGAGAGGCAGTATTGCCGTGTATAATGCATATTCTTTATTACTTGGAACAATTGAAACTATTCCTATCGAAGGAGCAGGCTTTTTGTCACTGTTTCATAGACTACAGGGGGTAATGACACAGCTGGCTGTAAGATTAGTGTCCTGCATTATGTTCAACATGCAAACACATCCATTTCTATGAATGATTACCCTTCAACATAGCCACCCACTTAGATTTGGCTAGTGTGCAATTTATGCGTGTCTGCGCATAGCCTCTCCTAATCAACGGAAAACTTTGACCAAGAAAAGTTTTTTATTATTCGATATCTGAGGACATTAGTGTGGAAATTACCATAGCCCTTTCCCTGGAAAACATAATATGTTTCGGAATCATTTGGAATAAATCTTTTTCCCCAAGAGTCATAGCGTCTGGATGTTTAACAGCTACGCCATTTTATAGACAACCTCAGTATTGAAAAAATATGTAGTAAGTGTCTGTATTTGGTTTGAGTACTTAAAAATTCAGGTGCAACAAAAACCTACATGCACTGGGGTCACCGCTGACCAGCAACGAATAGCAGTCAATACGAATTTTACATTTTAAACGTCATATAACAGCTCCTTTTGTAAAGCTCTTAGGCACATTGTCTGTAAAATGTATTTGTTATTACCAGTAATAAATAATACATAAAAAAACAATACATTTAAATACACAAATAATTCAAAGCTATGGTTAAAAAAATAAAATAAAAAAAAATTGCTAGAATTTACCAATGCCAAGATTTATATGAATGAATAAACCCTCTTCAGAAGCCATACATTACTTTGAGACACAAAAGTGAATCAAACTCTTTCAGGAACTTTTATTTAAATCCCAGTGGAGGTAAATGGCAGTTTCTACCGAGGTCAAAATAAAATTGGGTCAAATGGTTTTCCAACATATACGTTTCGCAACTAAAATAATGAGCTGTCATCACGCCAGCAATGCACTGGCTATTCTCTGCAAGGAAAATATCGTATTCCTATGAATAATTTACCAAAATGAGAAAGGATGGCTTTCAAAAAATGCTGAATTCCGTGCAGTTAAATCATGATCCGTCTATTTAGTTCTGTCATTCAAGCTGACACATGGATCCTTTCCCTCTTCGCTTTCTCTCAGCACAAATTACGAAGAGGGATCACATCCCAAACACTGCTGTTAGGCTGTATGACAAGACTCCAGAAGACTTAATATTTTCTGCATGGCTTTGCATGATACTAATTACTAACATAAACATTAACAACGATCCCCAAATGATATCTGAGCTTATTTAAGATGGGGCTGGTTGTTGTTCTATTTGGCCCTGGCAGGATATGTTTAAAATGGGCTTTGGCAGGCAGTGGCTTAAAGTGGTCTATTATGGGGTGCATTTGTTTTGCACCAGTTACCAGCTGAAATTAATTCAAAATCCAACTGCTGAAAATGTGCACATTGAGCAGAAACAGAACTTAACGAGAGACTGTTCATTCTAGTACGGTGTGTACTGGTATTGGGTTTCTGTTGATAATTGCCAGACATCTGCGATAATGCTTACATCATTGGTCAATACTGACCACATAATCCGGAAATATGACCAGCATCCTACCAAGCTGTGGCAATAACCACAACTGTTTAGGGCGGTAATGATTTGTGATATTGATTTGGGGTTTTTTGTGTATGTCTATGTATTGTTTTCACAAGGTAATTTTGCCAGGATGCAAGGATCAATTCTTTATATAAGATGTTATAATTTTTGGAAAAAAATCTAAATTCTTCTCACAAAAGTTAGCACCCAGATCTACACATTCACAACACATTAACGATTACTAGTTCCATACAGTCTCTTTCAGCCACTGTTTGACACGTTATCGGTAGATCTATGGTTCAATCTGACAGCTAATTAGTGAGAAAGTGTCAAATTTGTTCTCTGGCAAGATCAGTGGGGAATTGAGACTTTGTCGGCATCTGTTGCAGATAATGCAGACGTATCTTTGTGTGCTTTTGTAAAAGCACGTTGTCCTGCACCATCACGGGAATCAGGAGGAACTTGCCTTTGGAGTCTCCATGGTCACTAGATTCACTGAATAACAAGGAACAGGACCATTTCACTGCAGCTGCTAACAGCAGTTGCAAAACAGAAGGATAAATTCTCTACATTGTAGAAATTCTCTACATTATGTGCCCGGTCCTTTCCCACAGAGGGTCATAATCTCAAATTTCATAATCTCAGAGTTGTCTGAGGAGATCAGAGAGAAAATAATAGACAAGCATGGTATAGGTAAAGGCTGGAAGACCATCTCCAAGCAGCTTGATGTTCCTGTGACAACAGTTATAAATATTATTGAGAAGTACAAGGTCCATAGAACTGTAGCCTCCCTCGGCGCGGCCGCAAGAGGAAAATCGACCCCAGATTGAACAGAAGGATAGTGTGAATGGCAGAAAAAGAACTAAGGATAACTTCCAAACAGATCCAAGTTGACAAATCCCAGGTGAAGGTACGTCAGTTTCTGATCGCACCATCCGTCGCTTTTTGAGCGAAAGTGGCCTCCATGGAAGAAGACCCAGAAGGACTCCACTTTTGAAAGAAAAACATTAAAAAGCCAGACAGGAATTTGGTAAAATGCATATTGACAAGCCACAATCCTTCTGGGAGAATGTCGTTTGGACAGATGAGTCAAAACGGGTGCTTTTTGGCAAGTCACATCAGCTCTATGTTTGCAGACGAAAAAATTACGCTTTCAAAGCAAAGAACACCAGACCTACAGTGAAACATGGAGGAGGCTCAGTTATGTTTTGCGCCTGCTTTGCTGCCTTGAATCTGTGCAGGGCACAATGAAATCTCAAGACTTTCAAGGCATTCTGGAGCAAAACGTACTGCCCAGTGTCAGAAAGCTCTGTCTCAGTCGCAGGTCATGGGTCCTCCAACAGGATAATGACCCAAAACACACAGCTAAAAGCAACCAAGAATGGATAAGAACAAAACATTGTCTGTTCTGAAGTGGCCTTATATGAGTTCTGATCTGAATCCTATCGAACTGCTATGGAAAGAGCTGAAGTCTGGAGAAGGCACCCATCAAACCTGAGACAGCTGGAGCAGTTTTCTCAGGAAGAGTGGGCCAAACTACCTGTTAACAGGTCCAGAAGTCTCATTGAGAGCCACAGAAAACGTTTGATTGCAGTGATTGCCTCTAAAGGTTGTGCAACAAAATATTAGATTGAGGGTCCCATTTTTGTCAATTTTCATTTGTTTTATTATTTACAATATTATGCTGAAAAACAAATTCTATTAAATATGGAATTAACAATGGTGGATGCCGATTACTTTTGTCAGTTTCAAGTTATTTCAGAGGAAATTGTGCATTCTTCGTTTTTTTTGGAAGGGTACCAGCACATTTTTGTGTATGGCAAGTGGGAAGCGGTGGCATATGTTTCTAAGAGCGGAGGTGTGGTGGTTAGCTGACTGATTGACCGGCTCATAAATGCAAAGGATTGTCTTCCTTGTTTGGTGAGCCAAATAGTCAATTATCCACCTGGGCAGGCACGGCAGGTTTTGTAACAGTGCAGAGCAGATCTTGAGAGAGAAAGTAAACCATGTCTTAGCATACTTGGATGAATCGTGTGGATAGCATGTAGTTGCTTTGTCTCTGTTCTTGTGTGAGTTGGTAAATGTGCACAGTGGAGATTATTCATTTTGTCTCTGTTCTTGTGTGCGTTGGTATATGCACCCTGGAGATGATTCCTTTTGGATGCTTCCTTCCCACATAAATTGTAATGAGTCAAATTAAAGATAGATAATATATTAGTTAGTTGCATGAGGGCACAAAGGATGAGAATTGCAGCAGTAGTATAGTAGTGTTGTCTATAGTGGTTAGAACTAATACAGTGTTTCAATACAGTCACTGCAGTTTTTGCATATATATATATATATATACTTCTTTGTGCCCACTTATGGTTCTGCAGGTGCAGGTAAAGTAAATTAGTTATACTGTGTTTTTGTTATTACTAGATAATAAATGCTAAGATTATTAAAATAAATGCTAGATAATGAATGATAATGATTCTGCAGCACATTTAGGACCAACATTTCCTAGAGCCAACAAAACATTGAAAAATCTTCAAAAGATATTTGGGTCTTAGATGAATCTGGCCTGAATATTATTCATTTGACCTTATCTGTTTCATCCGGTACAATGCTTATGTTCTGAACGAGACGTCTGGGTAAATGCAATTATCATACGTCAGAAGGAAACCATAAGTGGGCACAAAGAAGTATATATATATAATATTCGGTCTTAAATAATAAGTGTATAAATATATTTTTAAAGTACATGAGTGAGTACTTAACCTGAATTGCTGTGTAATTTGCCCTGGATAAGCAACAAAATATGGAAGTTCTCATTTAATTAAAATGTAAAAAACTCAATCAATGGAAAGTGCAGTGATAAATAGCAGCACCTTTTAGTTGAACACCTGTGAATTGCAATAACGTTCTGTGCCTTCACATAAAAATATGTTAACCTAATGCTATGTACTAAACACATCATTTGGCTCTGCTAACCCTCCCAATTGTTCATTTACTCATTGTGTCAATGATCATTACTTGGTAGAGTTTCGACCACACAGAAAACTAAAGGATTCATTACCAAAACTGAGAAGTAAAGTAATTAATCTGATCTTATGATATGGGGGCTGATTCTCACAAGAGTTTAGTGTATTTTTCAAAATTTAGTCCTGTGATAAAGCAGGGATGGGTCTTATCACTTAGCACATGCGTTCACATGCCGATGTCCTATATTAACTTGTTACTGCTTTCCCTGTGGTTGGTTTTATTAGATTTTAAAATTGGCACCAGCGAAGGGCTATTACAGCCAAACACATCTTAAAGCCCTGCATTTAACACTCTGACTCGCATGTTGAAAGGGAATAGTAAAAATAAAATACTGTACACTGTCCAGGGCTTCAATTATTCATAACGCCCCACCACTTATTGTTTGAGGGCGAGCTGAACTGACTGTGAGATCATGAGGCAAAACGATCAATTATTAATCGGTTTATCTGTAATGCAACAGATTAAAAATGCATTTTATTAATAATTAAAGCCTGTGTGATTGCACAGATCCTCCTGCAATATTCCTTTAAATGCAAAAAGCTAAACTGTGGAATGTTAATGACTGAGGATATGTGTAGGACACTGTGGCTGTGTAGCTCTGTTGTTTTTATGCTGCTTACAGCTGCAGTGCACATAAACGAGGGATGGTAGGGAATTTTCCGTCTCTATACTATTGTAGCAGAGCAATGGAAGCCTAATAGTTATCTCTGAGGGAGGTGGCATGTATACTTCTCTCTGCCTCTGATTAACCTTTTTCTAAAAGCAGTCTTTCCCCCTCTTCTTCTGACACTTACCGTAGAAGTTAAAAAGATTTGTTAAAATGTGTTCATTTTATGTTTGAGTTGTAGTTTACTGACCTTACCCCGTTTGTGCATTTTTTTCTAGAAGGAAACTGCAATTCCCAGAGTTTACTTTAATGTAAACATCGATCATCCTTGATTCCCCAACTAAAGTTGTCCTTTCCAGTTCAGAAAAGGACAGTATGGATTTATTTGTGCACATAGGTCAAATAAACACTTCTACTGATTAGGCTATTTTACAGCAAAAAATATATTACTCCATATAAAAAAATGATTACTCTATTACTTTCAATCCATAAAGGAAAATGGCCCAGGTCCCTTATGGCTTAAGTAACAAACACATGTGAATGTATCATTTATAAACAGAAAAAGTATCAACCTAACAGTAAGCAAAAATGAAAATATAAATAAATTCAACCATAGTTTAAAGACAGTACCTTGCATATAATCAGAACTACACAAAGTTTTGCTACCTAACAGTAGATATCATCACACCATGTGAAGATTTCAGGCATGCAAACCCCCTTTTGCACAAGCAGAGAAAGGATGAGTGAAGACGGCTGAGGAAAACAAACTGGCTGACAATGATTCTTACAATAATTCATTGTCTGTCTGCTTCTTTTGTGATTCATGCTATATCATACTTCACACACTTCAAATGCATTTATGTTTCAACCTCTCCTAATCTCCTGGAGTCCTCAGTCTTGGAACCCATGCATTTAAATGGCATAAAACTACAGCTGCAAAGGGCACACATGTAGTTTTCATTACAATACAATATATTCATGAGAAAAGTTAATAAAAGGCATAACAATTCCGTGAATAAAATGGAAATATACCATCATAAAGTGTATGCAAATCTGCCATTCACAAAAGAAACCAATTAATTTCAGACTTAATTTTATTATGTTTCCATGGCCAATTAAAGTTTTATAGCAACGTTAATATTGCTGTGATGTGTTAATAAATGTGTAAATAAATCTCAGTAATATTTGTAAATAAATAAAAACAAACTATGGTGCAAAGAGACCCGTGAAATGAAATTGAATGAAAGCATTATACAGGGGCTTGCTGCATCAGCCCAGACCAAAACAACCCATGATGGGGAAGACAAAGTGTAAGCATTAAAACTTTCATGTGAATCTCGCCATTTCAAAAGATATCACAAAAGTTTTACCAATACAACTAAAATACCAGTAAACAATAACAAAAATACATTTTTCAATCTCTTCTCATAAATAGATAACTTACCTATGTTACTTACAAAAGTCACTAAACATAATTAGTATAGTAACCGTAATTGCTTTATTATAATAAACTCTCATCATCAAAACCGTCCACTTGTTTCCTCGCTCCAATACCAACGAAGTTGGTGAAAGATATCCAATCAGTATTGTCCAAACCAATGTTAAACATTGTTAACGCCTCTTTAGTATCAGGAAATGTCCCTGAGTCTCTCAAAGTAGCGGTAAT
>JAOVYW010040132.1:0-26681 GCA_025775045.1 Hiodon tergisus | reverse complement strand
ACATAAAAACAGACTATTTACACTCTTAAAGTCCGTGAAGTGAGGCTTCCCGGCAGCCCCCGCGGGGATGGCTAAATTCCATTGGTAGAGGGAAAGCGCACCTAGCCATCCCCGCTACAATATGATGGAGTCTATGAGTAATTATCAAACCGCAATAAGAGAACAGTTAAAACACATTGTACAGCATCATACACAGATCAAACTCTGAGAGCATTTTGCAAGCAACTTCATGTAAACACAGTGACCGACTATTTGGTTTAATGCATTGACAAACAATGAAAATGATCTATTTCTGTGTATACATGCATTAGTGGTTGCTTTTGAAATTAATATATTTTCACCCTGCAACTGACAATTCGGTCTATCCCCACCTCTTATAGAGTGCGGGATGACTTCTGTAGCACTCAGAGAAAATTCGTGCCGCGATGGTTAGCCCAATCATTAAGTTTTGCCATTGGGTGGTTGACATTTTCTGTTAGAATTGCATACTTGTGTTAAACTAATCTTGTGTTAGTCTCTAAGCCTTCTTTTGTCTGGCTTACACCACATGGACAATCTAACGTGTAGACAAGAAGTCAAATCTCAATTAATATATTCCATGAAGGAATTTATTTTCACAGTGGTAATATTTACAGTTGTTGCATTTGAGGGATGGTGAAGCCAGGTTTCCTTTTTGGAAGCAGGAAGATAATGACAAGTCAATTTATCTCTCAGGGTTTGAACTACTTTAAAACTAATACCTGGGATATCTGTAAATACATCACAAAAAATTGTCATCGACCTAACACTTCTGGCCAAAATAGTTTTTGTTTGAGTCCATTTTAGATCCTCTGACTTCTTTAGAAAATCCTGGTCTAGGTCACAAATACATCGGAAACTGGCCTAAAGATATGTTGTTAATAAGCCCCGATGGATGACTGTCAGCTCTGAAAATAGTGTTGCGGTTAGTGCTTTTCTTAAAAATATACAGATGGAGATTACCATCTTGATCCTTCGTCATTTTTAAATTCGAACTACGTTGAAGTCAATGAGGCTAACGAGATAGCGGACAACCGGAGAAGAGCAGTGTTTCTATCAGTCGTGGGTTCAAAGACGTTAATACAGTTAAATGATTAGGTAGCTAGTTTCCAGGAGTAAATTACAGCTCTGAGAGACTTTTATGTGCCAAAACGGTGTTGAATGAGAAGTATGCTTTTTGGAATTGAAAATATTTGACGGGAGGGACATTAGTGGAGTTTATAGTAGTCCTAAAGGGACTGGCTGCAACATGTGAGTTTGGGGCTGCACTAGAGGAGCAGCTGAGGGACTGGCTAGTTTATGGAGTTGGAATGTTGAAAACAGGTTAGTTTACCAAAAAACGGGATTGGCATCCAGGGATAAACAGTTGATGTCAGACCGGAGGGGGCCTGTCAAAGCCCTGTTTTCGCTATTTCGGGGCAGGCTATTCACGGCAGACATGCCGCAATATGGAGTTCTAATGCAGAGCATGCCAAAAGACTGGACATCTTGAGCGGGCCTACAGGGGCAGAGTATTGGAGGTAAACAGCACATTTTCTAAGCAACACTCTCAAACAGTGCACCCTAATCCAGTGAAAGGGATACGCTACCTGATAACGGATCAAGTTGAGGATACAGAACTGCTATGGCCAACAGGGTCCAGCACCAGTCAGGAAAATATTTTTTACTGTGTGTATTGACTGTGAGTATGTGAAACCGCACTTGGTCATGGTGAGATGTTATGGAGCATAGATAAGGATGGAGGTAGATACTGGGCTCTGATATCTATTGTCTATTATCTCAGAGAAGCTGTATTGCAGCAGAAAAAATAAAAATTAAACTGCAACCCTATGATGTAGTTTTGAGAACGTACTGTGACAGAGGGAAGTGTGGAATGTATGGTAAGGCATGGTACAATGTATACATAAGTAGCAGAATTAAACCGTTTCCACAATAAAAACACTGTATGTATAATGGGGACTGTGTGTAGTGGGGTAAAATGGCTGCCGATTACAAAGACTAACATGGCGGCCTACTAAAGACTTCGTTTCCCAGAAGGTAATTGGGTGACAGGACCCATCTGAATAACGCTAGATCCTAATCCAGTGAAGGAGAGAGGTATAGAGTGAGGAGGTGTTTTCTAGAGTGAGAGATAAGGAAGTAAGGAAGTTATGAAGTAAGGACGAACAACTCTGACAGTGTGGGTTCAATGTGGGGTTGGTAAGGATTACCAAGTGCTTTATGTACAGCCTAGCTGTTCTGTCCTAGAGAAGGGTTGGGGGTTAGCTAGTACTCCTTGGAGGGGTAGGTTTTTCTTAGTTGGTAAATTCTTTTGTGTTAGCACTGTATATAAACGTATGCTATAGTGTTTCACTGAAACTCCTGTGTTTGGCGTGGTTACTTCCAGGGTTTGCCTTGCCCATTGGTCACTCTACTACAGTACTCAGCTCAGCCTATTCAGTTATTGGGAAATCTGGAGGTTAAATTTCGAATGTGACGCTCAGGTGTTATCACTACCTCTATTAGTGTCGAAAGGAAAGAGTCCTACTTTAATGGGGAGAAACTGGATTCAGCACCTAAAATTAGATTGGTCAAGACACACCTATAGAGTGTGTTCCAAAGACAAATGGGTGTGTCAGGATCTGTCATGATTACAAGGTGACTGTCAATGCAAGGGTGGATGTGAACCAATACCCCTTACCAAAGCCTCAGGCCTTATTTACTTCTCTAGCTGGGGGTACACAGTTTACAAAGTTAGATCTTACACAGGCCTACCAGCAAAATCAAGATTCAAAGCATTTCCTGACTGTAAAAGCACAAGGGTTTACACCAGTGCCTTATGGGATATAAAGCACTCCAGCTATATTCCAGCGTATTATGGACCAAGACTTACAGGGGTTACCTGAGGTTATGTGTTTTCTGGATGACATTCTTATCACAGGGAAATTGGTAGAATGTACAGAATGTAGAAGCAGCGTTACAGAGGCTAAAGCGTGGGTAAGACCCACACATGCCAGTAATCTTAACTTGTGATGCCTCACTGTATGGGGTGGTTGCTGTCATCTTATATACAATGCCTGACGGTAGCGAGAAGCCGATTGCATATGCTTCACGCACACTAAGACAGATGCCCAAATAGAGAAGGAGGCCCTAAGGATCATATTTGGGGTAATAAAGTTCCGTGACTTTATATGGACGCAAGTTTACATTGCTGACAACCCATCAGCCTTTTGTGAAGGTACTAGGACTAAAAAGTTCCAGCACTAGCAGCAGCCAGAATCCAGAGGTGAGCTTTTATACTAGCTACATATCAGTTTGACATACAATACAAGTCCTATCAGCATCATGCTCACACATATGGGCTATCTAGGCTTCCCATGAGGTGGGATAGGAAGTCCAGAGAGAAATTCAATTTATCGAGTGTCATTTGTAAATGTACTTCCCATTTCAGCTAAATACATAGCCAGATAAACTACCAAGGACAGGGGTTTAGCACTTCACGCTTTCAGGGTGGTCTAACCATGTTACTGATCCAGAACTAAAGCCTTATTGGGTGAGAAGGGATGAGCTCACTCTGGAAAGTGATTGTGTGTTATGGGGAGGGGCAGAAGTGCCAGCTACTATGCAGGGTAACCTATTGAAAGAGCTACATGAAAACAACTGGGGAATGATATTAAAGCTCTTGCAAGAAGTCACTTTTGGGGGCCCAAGTTAGACTCATAGAATACATGGTAATGGGATACCAGGTGTGTCAGTCTAATAGACATATGCCAAACCTTGTACATGTCTATTCTTGGAATTGACCTTGGAATCCATATCGATTTTGCTAAAAAGGGAAAGCACCAATAAGTAAAAGTGTAATGTGAAGTGTAAAGTAAAGTGTATTCAGCTACAGCCATGGTGGAGATACTCCAGGGAATGTTCTCAGCCTATGGGTTAGTTGATGAGTGTGTGTCAGTCAATGGGCCACAGCTGGTTTTAAAAGAGTTGGGGACATTCTTACAATTGAATGGTGTGAAGCTCATGAAGTCGCCCCGAATACCACACAGCTTCAAATGGAGCAGCAGAGCAACTGGTACAGAATCTAAAACGGGCTTCAGAGAAGGATAAGTCATCAGGAAGGCCGGTACAACACAGTGTGAACAAATTTTGCTTATAGGAATACGCCACACTCCACCAGAGTTATTCCTAAAAAGACAGGTTAGAACATGGTTATCACTGGTTAAACCAAAGCTTTTCAGCTGAGATGCAGTCTAAGATGCAGAACAAGGGGGTAGGCAAGCATCTTCGCTTTTTTCAGGCTGAACAAACAGTGCTTGTCCGACATTACCGGGGAGGAGAGAGAGAGAGAGAAATGGGTACCAGGGGTTGTTAAAAGGGTACTAGGTCCTATAACTTGCTTAGAGCAAACGGAAGAAAAAGTATGTAAAAAATCACGTTGATCAAATGATTATACAACACAAAGAAGAAGTAGACCTAAATATGTCAGAGAGGACATGCAGGTGATGAGTTATTTGAATGAACAAATGTCAAATGGGATTTACATGCTTGCATTGATAAGATTGGGTTATGAGACTGTGTGTGTATTTATATAGCAGAACTACCATGAAATCAAGGAGGTGACGGTTAACTGAAATGTGTTAAGACTAATCCAAAATAAATCTGTTTCATTCTTATATGCACGCTTCAGTCTTCAGTAAAAGAACCCAGCATTGTAAGATGCAACAGAATGTTTTATTCACTTTTAGATGGAATTCCAGTAGTTCTTATTCTGAGCCACACAACACAGCAATTAAATTAACTGTAATACACTGTATGTACCATACCAAGTGTTCTTATGAAAAAAGGATTTGCAGCCCCACTAATAAACTTTTCCTCCCAGAGACCTAAAAACAAATAGGCATAATTTGGTGCAAAGCGTACACCCATGGCTGTACCATTTTTTCTTCTAAAGTTGGTTAAAAAAAAAAAAAAAACATCCATTCAGTCCAGCTACAGCCTCATTTTCATTCATTTTTGCTCTTCCTGGTTGATTTTCATGCAGTGAATCATCCAGAAAGTGTCTGTTCTGGGATTGGTACTAACTAAAAAGTCATTTCTCATTTTTAGCCACTGACAATATTTATTTTAATTCTTGTTTCATGAACTCCATCGGGGGTGAAAACAAATTACCATAGTCATTTGAGCTATTCCACTGACATGCTTCTTGTGTGTATTTATCTTTGTCCCAGATAATAACTAGACCACCTTTGTCTTCAGTTAAAATAATCAAGTTAGAATTTTCTGCAAGTCAAGAAATTGCTTGGGATTCTTATTTAGTCATATTGTGTTGTGTAATACATATCCTGTAAAAAAAAAGATACATCATAAGATCATCATTTTTAATGAATGTGTTTAGAGTGGCATTCGAAAAAAGTGGATTTGGGTCAGAAAGGACTAGCTGTGCTAAGTACAAGCAGACAGGAGTGTGCACAGGAATGAAAAGGGTTATGATGGTACCACACGTTAAGATGTAAGTAGCTATAGAATTTTAAAAGGTCCATTTTAGTTTGAAATTATTTAGCCAGGTGGGTTTAACCAGAAGCCTTTTGACAAGGCAGAAATGCATTCTGTTGGCAAGGAGCTTGTAGCACGCAGGGGGTGCCCGGACCGAGAGCGTTTAGAGACTGAGACACAGGGGGAGGGTTTACACCATTTATTTGGAGTATTTAACAACTTAAATACTTACTACCAAAAGACAAACTATAAACAGCAACCAAAACCTCCCTTTCGGGGAAATCACTACAGCAAACATTTAACACCACAAACACGAAGTTAATCACCAGTTTTCTGTCTCTCTCCTAAACCTTCCTTTTTTCCACAATGCAGCCTTTGCTGGGACTTTTAAAAGCCCCTTAATTGTTGGCACCATTAGTGCAATTACCATTACTGGAGCCACACTCAGGTGTGCAACAAGGTCCCTTTCATGGGCGTGTTTCAGGATATCCTGCGGATATTGAGTAAGAAGTTTCAGAATCTGCAGTTGGTTTTGCGCTAACTACTGTAGTTCAGTATAGATCCCTGATTAAGTGCCTTAATTTAAAGGTTATTTTACCCTTAATGATGTTTGACAGAAATATTTGTTAGTAAAAAGCAATAATCTCAGTAAACAACTACTGATTGTATTTAATGTAACAAAATAGTTTAGGAACAGATAGGGATTAGTAATCTGTAAAGAAATTAATGTAAAAACGAACTAACCAAAATCAATTTATTTACTATGTAACAGCAAACACATAGCACCATAAAACATACTAGGTGTAAAACATTCATACAAATAGTCATGTGCTTCTTTAATATGTAGGTTTTGGGATATAAGGCATTAGATGTAACAATAAAGCGTTAATGGCCATCCATTGATTTTATAGGTGGACACTTTTGCTTTTGTGACGAAAATGGTTTGGTGGGAAACAAAACATCCAAAACCTTACCCCTGTTAGAAATCAGAGTGGTGTAGTCCCTCTGTAGTAAGACATGTTAAACTCATATACAGCCACATTGTTACAACAATGGAAACAATGATTAGTGTTATTGTTATAAATGTTATTGTTAATCACAGTTAATTGGTAATGTTGTGAGCTACCCAACTGAAACTGAGGAAGTGGTGTAATTAAATGTCATTGTCTGCTGGCCCTCTAAGGGACAATTCATCGCTTTTCTAAGTCTCCATTCTGTTGAATAATTAATGCAATTACAAATTCAGTTCTTCTGCAATGTCTGTCAATAATCAGTCTGTAGAATCTGCCTATGATGTACTAACTGTTACAGTTACCACATTTTCAAAACATTTGTTGAAGGGACTATTAATCCAAATTATGTCAGGTAAATCTGTTGTTACAAGTAAAACAACCTGTGAGGAATTATATAAAGAGCATACTTCTGGGGCCCAGACATGCAACGGGCCCTGTATATCACTTTTAATTACTCCACAGCCCACACTGGAAGTCAAAGCTCTGTGACCACTGACCACTGCATGCGTCAAGGTAAACTTCCTAATAATGTAATTGTAGATGCGTGAGTGAATGCACAATCAAAAACAACTTTTAATACATATGAGTCTTGATAAATAATTATAGATTTTTAGTTAAATATTTTTTGATTTAAAAAAAATTATTTTCCACTTTCCACTACTGTATTCATTCACAGTTTAAAACTGTAAAATAATTTTTTTCATTCTGATAAAGTCACATTTATTCTTTTGAACAGGCAACAGGAGAACTGTGACCCATCGCATGCAAGCTTGTGAGCTTTCTGTCAAGTCAGAAGGGACAAACGGTTGGTCATGAGGATAGCCAGAAGGCAAAGCAGGCAGCTGTTCTGTCCCCACAGCTGGTGAATCCTTTTATTGTTAACAGCATGTCTGAAGTGTGAATCCCTGACATCCCGCAGAATATCCCGTTTCAGAGTCTGGCCAGCTCACATAAAAAGCCTAAAAAAGAAAATAAATTATGGTTAAAGAACCTTGCTACAAGTTTGTGTTTGACTGCCCCTATAATGAAATCCAAGTTTAATATCTTTCAATAAAAAGTGCTGACACACAACTATTAGTTGAGTGAGGCACATTGACCTATGCTTTCAACCCATTGCCATGTGGCTCTCTCCAGATAGATACTGAGCTATCTATTCCTAGGGTACTGCCAATGCAACATCACACAAGCTGTTATTCCCCCACTCTACCAAATACTTTTATATGTCCACATCCTAAATCAATACATCCTGTGTATGTAACCTATGTTTTACAACTTACAAGACTCCTGACTGGTAATCAAACCCACGTCCCTTTACTGCCACCAACAAGGCACGGCCTATAACAAGAGAAAGCTAAAGCGGAGTTCTTAGCTCAAGGAACAAATTCTTGTCTTCAACTTCAGGGAGTGATGTTACAGTCCTGAGCAAACTCATTCTAATATTGTTGAGTTAATATCATCAGAAGAAAAGATGCCCTGTATTTTTCTGATCCACAGATTCCTTTAGTCCTTACATATCAACCGACAAATGCTAAAATAAGAAATATTATACAGAGGATTATCAACGTTTACCAAGGGTACCTAGAAACTCTTTTTTTACAACATGCGCCATTAAAATACAGAAATATATAAGGAAATCCAAACCAAAAGCCAGATTTTCCAACCTGGTCTCAAGAGGGCACTCAGTAGCACAATTTTCCTTCCAATTTATCCAACTTAACGCACGCATTTCTAGAGAGACCAGGTTGAGATTTTCATATGGGAACTCCATATAAACAGATTAGATGATTTAACTGCAGATTTATCGACCCCTGTACTGAATTTTTTAAATCAGGCATCTAGATGTGTTTCAATGAGAGTATATCGAATGTCTTGGTAGATTGATTTTATGGAGCATCTCAGGAATATTTTCCCCCAGGGCTTGATAACAAAACACCTTTGTTTGCATTAATGTTTGCTGCTAATATCATAAAAACTTAAAAGGTAAGAGAACAGTTATTCAAGCTTGGAACCTTCCATCATTACGTTATTGAATTAATAGAAAACAATACTAGGCTCTTTTGTAAATATAACAACAAATTAATAGCACTTTGTCACTAGGTGAAACAAAGTTTAATGTCCTGTAATTATTTTAATTTCTTTACAAATATATATAAAAAAAATTTTTTTAAATACTTTTTGTATCATACCCATTATAAAATGATGCAATTACACAATTAACCACCACAGAGACTAGCCTTAAGTGCCATTTTAAACATTTTGTAGTGGATGAAAGAGGTAGTGTTGTCAGATTATTACAAGAATTCAAACCTCTTAAAGCATATTTTCTTAACTGTAGCATTTTATTTTCAATTTCATTAAACAATTGCTTCCTAAATAATTTCTTAATGTTTTTTCCCCCTTAGCTAAGGATTTTACGTGCACCTTTTTATATTTTATTTATCGATCTTTGTTCAAGTTTAGTAGTTACTTTAGTGTAAAATCATTTTCCGATCACCTGTATAATGCATCATAGGGCCTCTTTTAAAAATCTGCAGAATGGGATTTCAGCATACTGCCACTGCATCTGTGAAAGTCTTTAATCTGGATGTAGTACATGCCCACCCCTCCCCCACCGCTGTTTTAATGCTCCATTACTCAGCTATAAGGGGAAAAAAACCTCTAAGGTCTGTATATGAGAGAAGACTTTTAAGAAAGCAAAACAGAAATTAATTCATTTTATTGGAAAAAAGGGTAATCATCAAGATAGCAATACTTTGATGGCAATTTAGGTACTGTCTTTTAAACTGACAAATTCTGGTTCTACACCAATGAGGCAAGGTTTTAAATGTATGTTATTTTTTTGTTTTGGAGCCACTGATAGAGAATAATTTTCTTCTTCTTTTTTGTTTTTGTTAATATTCCTTTGAAAATCTTTGCTGTATCCAGCTACTGTAATTTACTTTGGGACCCCCAAGGACAGAAAAATCTACCTGGACCTGCATATAGGAAACAACCGAACAATTAAAAAAAAACTTGAACCTTCTAGAGCTGAGCAAGCATGCAGTGAGGAGAAAGTCGGTACGTGGCTGGGACCAGACAACCAGCGAGGCATCGCTCAGGCTCTCCAAGCCCCAGATATCCCCCAAAATTAGGCTATCGGCAGATCTGTTACTGTACTCATCCTGCAAGGGTCCAAGCCAACATCACACAGGGACGGAAAAGCTATTGTTAATTAATTGGATTCTGCTCTGTCTAGTTGAAACAAAATATTCTAATTATCTATAGAGATTGACAGAGAGAGACAGAAATCTGATTTTCATTCCACTCAAACCTTTAATTGCTAGATTGAATCAATTATATGAAATTTCTCCAGATACTCAGTCTTTCACTAATTAGAGAAACAATAATTAGACACTAATTAGAGAGAAAAAAAGCCAAAAACACGATACTACTAATACCAATGGCAAAAAGACAAATAGAGATTGTCATAACAACCACAAAAGATATGATCATTTCTGTTGATATATTTGTATACTTAAATACCAAAGTTCATAGCTGTTGTATCTCGTGAAATTTCTCAAGTACAACCTACCTTCTTACAACCATGCATTTCTGATCTCATGCGTTCTGAAGTTCCTAAAAACAATTCTTTGCCTTTGTGTAACGCTGGTATATAAAAAAAAAATGGAAAGGAGGTTAGCTATCAAACTATGTCTCTCAAGCTTGCAAACTTTGCGTATGGGTTAACAGTTATGTTGTATAAATCTGTCTTTTATTTCTGCATCACGTCCGTTCAGTCATAAAGGTGTTCAGCTCTGAACCGCGATTTGACACGGTACCAAGTTCCGCCTTGATTTGTGGTTCAATGTATTTTATTCCCTGCCCTGTTAAGAGTGAAAGCCTTCATCGTGACGTCACGATTTTACCAGAAGATAAGCCCAGTTTATTACGGAGTGGGGAAAGATTTACGGTATATAAAGGGCACTGCAACTAAATTTTTTCGAAAGGTAGAAGATTGGTGGTAATTACTGGAGGAAAGGGGAAAAGTTCGGCGATACCACACAGGTTCTGAATCCCGCCTTTGCTGCTAGCAGAACTGACATTTGAACACCCAGGATAATATATTAAACTGAAGAACGTACTTGGGGAGGGAGGGAGAAAACGCCTCACCAACTTCACAGGAACTTTGATGTTACAGTTAACTGTAATAAAAAGTAAAGAGAAGAAGATGAACTGGATTGATCTGAATAGGTGAAATAGAAAACGAAGAAAGTCTTCGAGGTTTCCCAATTAGAAAATGGGCGTGTTAAGTGTGGACTTGTTGGTAACCTTGCAGATATTGCCAGGTTTCTTCTCGAACTGCTTGTTTCTGGCGCTGTACGATTCGGTAGTCCTGGTGAAACGCGTGGTATCACTCCTCAGCTGTTCCGGCTCAACTGCGGGCGGCGAGTGGCAGCGCATGCTAACTTCAGCCGGCTTGCGGTCTGTATGGAACAGTTTTCTTCTAGATGCCTACAAACAGGTAACAACGCATTTAATAAACTTATTCAGTAGTTTTCCGACTGTATTAACCTTTTGAAATAAAATTGCATGTATTTTCGAAATGTATTAGTATACCTATCAGAAGGTTTGAACTTTATCCAGAAAGTATGAAAACTGATTTGCTATGTCCCGTACTTAATAACCAAACACAAATAACCAAGGCAGTTGTAAAAGTTCAAAATTCAACCCTCACAGAAACATTCACCCCGAAAGGTTGCCTTGAGATTATACGTTACATATGAGTTCCATCTGAAAATAAACAACGCTAAGGAAGAAAGTTCTTAGCTTAACTTAACTTAATGCAAGACAATATAAAACCCCGTAAGTATCAAGGTAGCTTTCTGTCTTCTACCTTATGCTAGACCATTTGTCTTTTGACCATCATTCCATACTAAATTTGTTGCTTAAAATATTCACATCTTTTCTGTTGAGCCATGAACGTTCCATGTAAGCATGACATCACGTTTTTCTTTTTACATTTAGTGTCCTGTTTTTTTCCCTTTCCAATCCATCAATGAGCTTAATATATTTTATTTATTAAAACTCTATTTTAGTTTCTTGTAAGAAAGGCCCTACTCGTTAGTCTTCTGATTAATTTGGTTTTACTGTTAGTTAATTTAGTTTGCTGCTAACCGTGATCTGCTGACCCTTTTCCAGTGGTCTTATTTTAATGGGCCTAGACAGTGTGCTGGGTTGAAGTTGGAAACATTACCATTAAGCAATGTGGTAGTAGTAATCCTAGTGGTTCAGTAATGTCAACATATAAATATAAATCACAGATTTCAGTGTGTGATTGACAGATAAATGGTGGAACCATATGTGTGTTTGAATGAGAGGTTGATGGCTCAAGTGCTAGCCATATGCCACTGGGCCTAGCTGCAAATAGGCCAATAAAAAGGTATTTCACCCTGGGCATTTATCAGCCCCTCCAAAAATAAGTTTTCAGGCAAGATCTTTCTTATGATTAGAAGGTGCAGGGCTGACAAATAAATTGTAACTTGTGTTTGTTTGTCTTTGCGCCCAGGTGAAGCTAGGCGGAGAGGCCCCAAACTCTAAGGTGGTGAAGGTTCCCAGTATGTGCAGCAGGCCGTGGGGCTTCAGCAATAGAATTGGTAATGAGTGTCGCCTACTAGACTTTGAGTCATCCGACCGGCCTTTGGTGGTAAACTTTGGCTCAGCCACCTGACCCCCGTTCATCAGCCACCTCCCTACCTTCCGGCGGTTGGTGGAGGAATTTTCAGATGTGGCGGACTTCCTCCTGGTCTATATCGATGAGGCCCACCCCTCTGATGGCTGGGCTGCACCGGCTATGGAGCCGCACTCATTTGAGGTCAGGAAGCACCGCAACCTGGAGGAACGTGTCCTGGCTGCCCGGAAGCTACTGGAGCACTTTTCCATGCCCCCGCAGTGCCACCTGGTGGCTGACTGTATGGACAACAACGCCAATGTGGCTTACGGTGTGTCTTTTGAAAGGGTCTGTATCGTGCAGAAAAAGAAGATTGTCTATCTAGGAGGCAAGGGACCATTTTTCTACAACCTGAGAGATGTTAGGCAATGGCTTGAACAGACGTATGGAAAGCGGTAGGACCCAGGATGGTTAATGAACAATGGAGATCTTTTGACATGGATGGATCCGGTTTTATACAAAGGAAAAACAATGAAGGGTGATGTGCTTTCAGGCTTGCTTTAAGATGAACCCTATCTCAATATACTCTCAATGTACTTAAAAAGTGAGTAATCATCCCTTGGAAACCAAATCACTGAACACAGAAAAGAAGCACAAGTAACCAGCTTGTATATAAAAAAGCTTAATTTATTTTGGGGCAATTGAGTTTTTAATGTTTGTCTCATACTTCTATGCCTTATATGTCATTCTTAAATGTTTTTGTATGTGTAAGAAAATGTAATACTTTTATTTAAACACCGCCCCCCCAATTCCCTTCTATATGTAGATGTTTATGGTACTGTTTTGAATGCAGTGTTGCACACTTCAGTAGCTCTAAACTTTAATACACTTTATGCATTTTGTTCCATAAATATTCTTGAAAAGCAGTTATTATACAAAACAAATAAGTCTTTAATGAGACCTATATTTACATTCAGCATTCAGATTAGTGAGTCCATTACAGAATTGGATCTGAGAACAGGGTCAAGAGTTTAAGTCAAATGGTTCTCTTCCTGAAAAACCTTGAAAATTGTGAATTTGAGAAATGAAATTTAATGTGACACATTTTGATGTGCCTATCCTTATTTAAAGGGCTGAAAAGCTATTAATTTTCCCGGTTGCTAAAAATTGAGACCATGTTTAAGGCCCAAAGCTGTTGTAACAGTTTAAGGATATGATGACTGATGCACATCTCCTCATTGGAGGCATAGTGTAAACTAGCTTCTGAGCGACAGCTTCAGTACAGTACAATGAGATCATTTGCATTAGTGCAGTGAAAACTGGATCAGAATTCCACAACAAAGGCATCTCTACACAGCTGTTCAAGTGGAGACAGGGCTGGTGTGTTAATGAAAATCTCCAACGAAAGGGTGTCGAGCTCTGTTGGTGGTTGGATACAAGACCACATCCCCTCTGTCGAGACTTGAATGTATGTGCCTGTTTACATGTTCATAACATGTTCTGAAACCTGCATGACATGCAAAAATGTCTGTTATTCTGTGGTGGGCACTGATATGCAAAGGTCTGGATCAAATAATTTATGTTTTTAAAATTCAATTGTGATAATATAGAAAAAAGAGCTTTTATTTTTTAATTATGTTACCTTAAAATTTCATCAATTAAGTATAAATTTTTGACATCTAACACACAACAGGATTTGTCATGGTATTTTATGTCAATTCGGAGTGACCATCTTTGAGCATCTGGCTACAGAGATCATTAAACTGTAATAGCTACCCTAAAGAGTTTCACAGTTGTTAGTTGATCCTGCAGTAGTCAGTGTGTATTCACATCAAAACTACTGAATAATAAAAAAAGTCAAAAGTCATGTTTAGACTTTTATTAGAATTTTGTATTAGATTATTATTCGACCACTGTTGCTAAATTTTAAGGAGTAATTGTAAAAGAATGTCTGATATTTGTGCCCACCACTTAGATTTCTATACTTTCTTAATTCTGTGTAGTGCAACTATATGCTTTTTTAAATTATGAAAAAAAGAAAAGGAAATTAAATACAAGCCTTTGCTGCTGAGTCTGTGATTGTGATTTCTTTCTGCTCTAGCAACTTGGTTTCTGTAAAACATGACAAAGAATGTGATTAATTGGATTCTTTAACAGAGAAATAATTATTTACATTGTGTATATAAAGTCACCACCCTGTTTCAAAATGTTCACTTTTTGTTGCCTTGCAGCCTGAAATGAAAACGCATAAAATTTGATTTTGTCTGGCTTTTACCTTCATGCCGTAAAAGCCAGTGTACGGTTGCTTTGTCAGTGTGCTTTGTGTCATTGTTCACGTTTCAACATGACAATCTTCCCATTTTCAATTTCCTTTCAGAGGTTATCCTTAAGAATCTGTCAGTATCTTGCGCTGTCCATTTTCCCTTCTATCCTGACAAGTACTCCAGTTCCTGCTGAAGAGAAACACCCCACAACAGGATGCTGCCACTGCCGTGCTTTACTGAAGGCATGGTGTTCTTTGGGTGGGAAGATGTTTCGCCGGAAGTATTGTTTTGCGTTCAGGCCAAAAACTACAGTTTGGTCTCATCTGACCGCAGCACCTTTTGCCACTTGGCCTCAAAATCTACAATGTGCTTTTTGGCAATGCTCAAACGAGACTTGATTTAGCTTTTTTTGAGGATTGTTTTTCTTTTCTTGCCACCCTCCCATAGAGGCCACATTTGTGGAGTGCTTGTGATATTGTGGTCTCATGCACACATTGACCGGTCTTTGCCATAAAGACCTGAAGCTCCCTCAAAGTAAAAAAAATGTCCTCCTTGGTAGTGTCTCTGATTTGTCTCCTCCTTGCCCGGTCATCCAGTCTGGAGGGATGGCTTGATCTATGCAGGGTCTGGGTGGTGCCATACGCCTTCCACTTCTTAATAATGGTCTTAACTGTGCTCCGGGGATAGACAAAGCCTTTAAAATCTTTTTATATCTATCCACTGACTTTTCACAAATTTATCTCGTAGATCTTTTGAAAGCACCTTTCTGCTTACAGAGGATTCTTTCCTTTGAATTGCACTACTAAGCAATGGAACAATTGCTTTTATTCTGAAATAATCAAAGACACTACAATTGATCACTGATGGAAGACAATTAGCTTGATTTGTGATCTGGAAGGTGGTTGGTAATACGTCAGGAAGTTTGCAATTGGAGTTCTAAGGGGGGTTACTGTGTGTAAGTAAAGCCAGAAATTTTTTTTATTTGTTTTCATTTTAGGCAACAAAAGGTGAACATTTTGATAGGGGGTGGTGATTTTCCAAATCCATTGTATAAGTTGTCCAACTGGTTTTTAAATAAATACATCTTTATGTGCAGTGCCATCAAGAATGTGTCTGACGGTGAATGTGAATGTGTTCCTCAGTGTCTGTTGCTGCGTATGATGCTGTTGGTAGAGTGTAACCAATGATGGGTTTGTGTCTGGTACTGAGGCTCCTGGCTGAATGTTTGCTTCTGTGAAGCTGCCAAGACCCACTAGTGTACATGGCCTGGGGAGGGGCCAGGAAACAGAGCACTTTCTGTCACAGGGCTTCACCTAGCCAAGCGGAACTGGCGAATGTGAACCGTTAAGATTTTATTCACAGATTGTCTAAGTCTTGGAAAGGCTAAGCACAGCCAGGCAGGGGGTTGTTCAATGTAGGTTGAAAAAATCATTAAGTCCATGCCAGGAGAGGGTCTCACAGCAAGCCCTCGGTGGAATGCTTGAGGTAATTGAGCAATGTACAGAATCACAATCAGTTGGTCTAGATGTGTCCACAAGATCTTTTCTTCATATGTAGAAAGTATCATAGGGCTACTACAAATGGAATGAAAAGATTCATGTTTTCATTTCATTTTTGAAGCCTGTATAGCGTATTATTGACCATTCTCTTAATAATTAAAGAAACCATTCTGATATTAAGATTGGAAAGAAATTTCTGAGTTGAAGTTCTCCAAAAAAGCACTAAAAGTTGATAAAAATAAGCCACTTATTTTTTATTTAAATGTTATGCCCATATCCCGTCTCTCCTTAACTGCTAGGTAACTGTGATCTTTACAATTATTTTCGAGCATTTGAGCTTTTTAGAGCAAAATAGTTTATGTTTATGACTCCTGCGGCAATTCATTTTTTTCACAATATAGATCTGTTGAATGTCTCTATTTGCCTAGTGGAGTCATTCAACATGATGTTTGCATGATTTGTGAGGTTCAAAATATTGTGTAAGTTAAGTAGCCAGGATACATGTAGTGTCCACTGTAGTGGATCTTGTTTTGAGGAAAGTAACTTTGCAAGCATGCCAGCCACTGGGTTTATTTCTGTTATCCATATGAGAGGACATCCTGGGCTTTCTAAAGATGTCACATGTGTGGGGGCGGGACCTTGCCAACATGTACTTCTCTGTTCTTGAAAATGGCTGATATCACAACAAGCACATTTTATGGAAAGAAGAAAGGTAAGTGTATAAACGTGTAACTATCATGTTTGAGAGATTGATATGCAGAGCTTTTATCTAGCAAGTAAATATCTCATGAATGGTTTTGTGATTTGGTGTCATTATTTTTCACAGGAAATAATAGCTAAATTTCCTCTGTAGTGTACTTCAAAGCATTGTTTCCCTGCTACTTTACACAATGCTGAAAGAAACCGCTCACAGACTGAGGCAGAAAGAATTTTGAATAGAATCATTGAGGGAGACTCAGATATAGACTTGTCAGATGATGAGGAACCAGAGGCAGTAATTGAGACAGAGGAGGAGGTTAATAATTGGAGAAGAAGTGGACTATTTGCAAACTGTTAGATTTTGTTGACTTGGTAGCCCCTAACTCCTGGATAAAGACAGCAAGGCCTTGGCACAACATGCAAAGACAACCTAGAATTAAGACTCATCCTAGGTGTCATTGAGTCCAGAGATGATGAATATGCTCCTCCAAGCAAAAGGAGGTGGACCCAGATCCAGCTAGATGAGAGAGTGAGGAAATATGGTGCTGTCCATTTGCAAAGGATGATCGATGCTACCCATGCATTCAGATGTAGACGAGCAGCATCCAAAGCAAGGCCTAGGTGAAATTCATCAAGTTTAACGTTTTCTTCTGCATCCCCAAGAAGGAGAACTATTTCCTCCAGCACCACTCAAGATTATCATAGAAAAGCTGTCAAAACAGCTATCAAATGTGAAACATTGTTTCAGTTGGAAAAAGGTCAAGAAGTTGTTGAAGATTTTTGTTAAATCAGTTGATTATTTTCTTTACCTAAATTAGTATGAAATTGCTATGAACCATGTCCTAATGTCCACTACAGTGCACAATACAATAAAAAATAAATAACTATGTGTCGTGACATTTTTTTTCTCTCCATGACACTAATGAAAAGAAAAAGAAGAAATTGAAAACAAAATTTTTTGTCTCAGGAGGCTACAATAAAATTAATTTGCTATAATGCAATATGTTATTTTCATACAATGTGGTTAATATGTTTGGCCGTACCAGTGGTCAACTGAGTGGCAGGTTTTCCTATTGATCTTAGGATCTTAGGATTCAGTTTCCCTGAAGATGAATGAGTCACTCAGGTGTACTGAGCACTATCAATTGAAATTGAGCCTATAAAGAAAGTTGTTCCATTGGCATTGACTCCAGAAATTTGGCAAGTACTACGAGATATGAAGTCATTTTGATCTGGACATTAAAAACCTTTATCTTAGTTATTTTATATCCTAAGCTATCAATTGTTTTCACTGGATGAAGGCTACCAATATGTGTTAAAAATCAGCAGTAAATGCAGTAGCTAGCATTAAAAAAAGAATGTGATTGTAGTGTGTAATTTACATAGGATAATTTGTGCCAAAATATCAAAAATATACAAATAAATAAAATATATAATAACATTTGAAAAAAATTTAAAAAATTAATTAATTAATTAAAAATTATTTCTGTATTTATTTCGTTTTTTAAATTTCATTTTTCATTTTGGATTTTATTTCTGTATTTATTTGGTATTTTCATTTTGGCACAATCTTTTCACCCTTGCAATTTGAGCTAGCATCAATAACTCTTTATGGGTGGGATAAAAAGTGAATCATTGATCTATTAACTTAACTGGTAGTGCTACAGAGCGGTGTGCAGTCAGGAGTCAGGTCCTAGACAGTATCAGGGAGCTTTTAAGTCAGGTTGAATGTGGGTCGTTAAATGACAACTTTATTTTTTATTTGGTAGATTGGCAGCAGTAGGCCAAACTGAGATTGGAAAACCTGTACAAGGCTGAAGTTGGCTTGCTTGTTATTCGCCAGCTTGTTATTCTGCTTCTATTCTACCCAGAATCATAAATATTACAATGAGACATAAAGTCAGTTAAGACGGTTTTGTCAACGTTAAGAGCTGTCACTGCAAATCCCACCTTGTTTCTACAGTTTTTCCACTTGTAGCACTTGAACAACCGCAAATAAAATAAAATAAATGAAGCTACTAAGACATACCGTGTTGATGCATGAATTCTTAAATGCTGTCACACAGCTGTCTCTTAGGTTTATTTTAATAAAGGCTTTTTCAGGTCTTTAGTGCATATATTGATACTACACTGCAAAAAATGATTCTGAATTAAATTCAGGTGGACAAGTAAAATCGTGTTCTGTGAAATTACAGTGTCTCACCACACAATAAGATGAGTTACAACAATCTCAACTTGAACAGCAATGTAAAACTTTAAATAACTTGTTCATGTAACCACAAAACATATGTTCTATCAACTTTTTGTGTAATGCGCTTGTGCCAAAAACACCATGATGACGTTTTTATTTTAATAAAGGCTTTTTCAGGTCTTTAGTGCATATATTGATACTACACTGCAAAAAATGATTCTGAATTAAATTCAGGTGGACAAGTAAAATCGTGTTCTGTGAAATTACAGTGTCTCACCACACAATAAGATGAGTTACAACAATCTCAACTTGAACAGCAATGTAAAACTTTAAATAACTTGTTCATGTAACCACAAAACATATGTTCTATCAACTTTTTGTGTAATGCGCTTGTGCCAAAAACACCATGATGACGTACTACTTTACCGGAGTTGAGACAGATGTGCTTTCCGGAATTTTTTTGTTTTAATTAGCACGGGATAAAGTTGCTGATCATGTAAGAAAAGATGAAGGAGCCCGTGTTTGAACAATTATAGATGGACACTGATATTTGTGTTTAATATGAGAAATGTGCATTTTTATTTATACATGTTTGCAACAACCTTTTAGTTCTAATTAGTTGTTATATTATAAAAATGCTTGATTGACTGTTTCTTAAACGCTCAGTTGTTATGCTTTCAAATTATATCCAATCTGAATGTTTTTTTTAAAATACAGACTTCTCAGCAAATCATGAGCATGTGCAAACGGTGTCTTCTGTGTAGCTGTGTAACTGTAGCGCGAGTTTGTATTGGCATTTGTATTCATATAATTCATATAATAAATTTTTTGTACTTTAATAATTGCATGATTGCACTTTTTATGTAATTTTTATTAATTGTGCAGCCCTGAAGAATCGCGAAATTCAGAATCACGTTATTTGTAGAAAACATTATCACCAAATAAAAACTATATTTACAGCGTTAATTTTATATTGCCATCAACGTCATCACAATAATATTCGATACATCACCCAGCCCTAGAAAAAAATCATTTATATATTTTTTTGGGATTGTATTGGCAAGTAAGATGACTACTGGCGAGTTCAGTGACTATTTGTGTATGTAATATGCGTATGTGTACTTAGCTGGAGTTTGACTTTTTAAAAATTTGATCAGTACAGTACAAGCAGAGTGGAAGCAAAACTCCGTATTGATGAGGTGGTGTTGCAAGTTTTGTTGTTTTTCCTCGCCCAACCAGCGCGCCGTGATCACACACTACAAGCTGAAACACTCACAGTCCACTCCCATGCATCTATAAAGATTGTGTATGCTCATTTAGGAGTGAACTGTCTCTGAAGAAACATTTAATTTGTGACCATAGTCAGTCTGTTCAAGCCTCCTCAAAAGGAGGCCTGAAAAAAACTGTGACCTGTGTAATTTTCCAGAAGCCTTTCACAGTATTTTGCACATCTAAAAACACAAATTAAAAACCCAGTGAGATGCCCCTTTCGAGACCACTGGACAATTTCTAAGTAATTGAGCCAGTTGAATATTTTTTAGACTTGTCTTCCCAAAAGAAATCTGTTTATATTCCGATTTTGAAAGTTTTGACAGAGTTGTTGAACCGTGTTGTTTCCGTGCAAAATTCTGCAGGAAACTGCTGACCAGTCCGGTCAGATTAAAACCTACAGAGGTGGACTGCACCACAAAGGAAATCCTTTGCTCTCCTCAGATAGTTTAAGCATTGTGCATGGGGTGTATATAGATGACTATGAGGAATGTGAACATCAAGAAAAAAGCATAAGGTTTGTGCAGTGTATTGGGTAATATCAAACTTGCCAGCACAGTATAGTTAATCAGTTCAGTCAATTTATCTGGCTTGTCTGTGTAACAGCAATGATGTACAGAATTATGGCTATGATCCCATTTTTGAACCACTGATAAGGGACATTCAAGTCAAGGATTATATGTAAAAAAATTGGGAACAAGTTTCAAGGGTTCTGTGTTGTATGTGTCAGCAGACAACTTGGAGGCCCACTCTCTAGCTGGCTTCCAAGAAAGTTTCGAAGTCGATAAATTCTGCAGATTTTGCCTAGCTAGTCGCCAGGATATTGACCAGACAGTTCAAGGGTTTCCTCCAGATTTTATGCATGACCTTTTTGAAGGCAAAGCACCAACAGAGTTAAGTCTTTTCATAAAATTTCCAAAAAGTACTTATTTAGATATTATTTTAAAAGATTACTTATTTAAAAAGTACACATTAGATTATCTTAATGCCATCATCAAGACTTTTCCTTTCAAGTTTACTGATAAAACCAACAAACCACAACAAATTTCAAAGTAATTTGCGTCAAAACATTCCATTGGTGGAAACTGCAATGAAAACTGGACTCTGTTAAGGCTACTGCCATTGATGATTGGTCACAGAGTACCAGAAAGAGAAAAAACTTGGCAAATCTTACTAGATCTGAAAGATATTGTTGAACTCCTAGCTACTAGACATTTTTCTGATGAGACATTGTGCTACTCAGAGTCCAAAATCTCAGAACACAGGTGCTTGCTGAAAGAGTGTTTCCCAGATTTCCACATTCTCCCCAAGCATCACTTCTTGGAACACTATCCTGAAATGATTCGTCGATTTGGGCCTGTGACTGATTTTTGGACTATTCACTTTGAGGCGAAGCACAGCTTCTTTAAGAGAGTCGTGTATGATGCGAAAAACTCCAAGAACTTCTTGCTCACTCAAGCCAAAAAGCATCAGCTTGCTTTGGCTTACTACCTTGATTTGCCAAGTGTTTTCAAACCTGAAAAATCAACACTATTTCTTTCAGCCCATGCATGTATCTATGGTACCAAGTACTCAGAGGGAATGTTTTTGTCTATAGGGCACACCAATGGACTGCTCGACTTTGGGGAGATTGTTAAAATGATAATTGTGAACAACAAAGTATAATTCATCGTCAAACCCTTCAAAGCCTGGTACATAGAGCATTTGCGAAGTTATGAGTTGAGGAGTTATTGCACTTCTGAACTGCAGGTTGTGGAACCCCATGAGCTTAATGGATACCATCTACTTTATCCATATGTAAGAGCTGGCAAGCTAAACATCACACCAAACACCTTCTTGCTTCACTAAGATACATTTGATGAAATGCTCATGATTCACATGATGATTTGAGTGTTCACATTAAAGGAATATTTCAATAATTAATTAAAATGGTCGTTTACTTACCCTCTTGTCACTCTAAACCCATATTATTTGATTTGGGATCATTATACTGTTGATCAGTGATTTGATTTGAGAGTAATAATGAATTAAATATGCTATTCATCAAAAAATATATGATATGTGGGTGAGTTAATAATGATAATTTTAATTTTAGGGTTAACTATTCCTTTTATGATGTATTATCGTTTGAGGAAATTGCAATTGTCTTACAACTTTAAAACTGTTTGTGAATTGTATAGACGTGTGGACCTTGTTTTAATGTAATTACATCTTTGTACTCTTTCCCCAGTTGCAGAGAAACTCTGGAATTTTCTATTCCGATAATAAAATGCTGTTTCGTGTGATCATCTCACCACAGAATGTTCAGACTTGATCCTGTTCCAAATTCAGTTGATGGCCTCAAGCTTGAACTTAAAAGCAGGCTCCAGTAGAAAGATCATTTTGACCTTCAATATGAAGATGAAGACTTCCATGATTTCTGTAACCTTACATGTGTTGCTGATCTGCCCAAAGACAAGGTGACACTGAAGTTCCTATTCACCCCCTTTACAGATACATTTTCTGACTCCAGTTTAGACACTGCAATTTTAAGTGAATCGTCATCTCCATCAACTTCTTCACCCAGCATCCATTTAGAGTCATCTTCCGCCCGTTCATAGCCATGGCCAACTGCCTTTCCCATCCCTGTTTTACATATGATGTGGAGCTGAGGCTAAGACAAGGTAACGAGGCATTTTGAAAGGATGGAACCCTTCTGTAAACATTTCTTGGTACTGTTTAATCTTTGTACTGGTTTAAAGTTTTAGAGAGCATTGTTGTTTTAGATTTCATTGTTTTAAGTGGAATATTAGTAATATTCTTGAAATTTGTTTGTATTCAAGGCGTTTACGGTTTCTTTCAAACTGACTGTTTCCTGTTACCTTGTCCTGCCTCCTCTTTCCTTTTCCTGTTTCTACAGGTTGGAGAGGCGCAGAGGCAGTGGTATCAAACATATACATGCAATACTTATTTCATTCACAAAATAAAAGCTACAACAACCAGACAAGGAAAAAAACAAACACTAAGGGCGGGAGTGGGGCATGACTGTGGGCCTTTGGAATGTAATGGTGAGTGGCTTGGTGAATCCTTACCTGGAGTATCACACGGAGTCTGTGGCATATTTAGAGTTTAAAATCTGAGAGCACAGACAGAGATATGAAGAAGTATTTCCAGATCAGGGACTCTTGCCAAAACATCACTTTCTGGAGCATTATTCAGAAATGATAAAGCTGTTCGGCCCCATTGTGATGTTTTGGTCCATGCGTTTTGAAGCCAAGAACAGTTTTTTCAAACAGGTTATCAGGCACATAAAGTGTCTCTAGCAATGGCTAGAAACTTCAATATAGAAATGGAGGTTCTTCAAATGTATATATTGGAAAACACACTGATCTTCATATGCAGAAAATTATCTTCATGGCTACTTCAGCAGTGCATCGCATCAACCTAGGAGAAAATGATTCTTCAAAAGTAACCCTGCCTTTTGGAATACCAGGCTCTGTTAAGGAAATTAAAAGTGCAATAGAAAGAGAATGTGAGGTGTCAGGAGACTTTAGACTACAATACAAGGATATTGATTTTGATGAGTTTATAAACCTGACATCCACCTCAAACATTCAAAACAAGGCTACAATCAAACTGATTTACCTCTCAAGTACCTACAAGTAGCCCTTGCCTCTCTACATGGGCATCCAGCCTGGACAATTCCATGTCATCTATGGATACTGACATTCTGTCATCTTCTGAGTCGTCACCATCTTCATCCCTCAGATGTGAGCCATGGCCAGCTGTCTTTCCTGTGCCAGGAGTTTGTCTATGATGTAGAGATCCAACTCCAGTGTGCAAATAGTGACTTTCAAATCTTCAGTCCTAGTCCAAGAATGAAGTCTGACATTCTTGAATGTTTGACATCACAAATCATCACATATAAAGCTTATCCCTCTAGTCCTAGATTTGATTCAGTTGCAGAGCAGTAGTGAAGAAGCACCCATTTTTGAGGGAGCAAATTTTTGTCACTGGCTTATATGGGTTTAAGATAAGTTTGAAATATAAAATGGCAAACTACGACACTAAGCTATGAAACACTGGATGTTCAGAGCTGAATGTCAATTCCTTCAAGTGTAAACAGAGTGGTCCACGCTCATCTCCAAATCAAGTAATGAAAACTAGAAGAGCGGAGGTGAACTACTGTCCAGACTATCCAACAGGACAAACCAAAGAGAGCCTAGAGGAGAGGCTGGCACTCTTGTCTGAGGTGAAAAAGTACAACAACCAACAGGTGGTTATGGAGAAAATGGAAAGGACATTTGCTTACAGGCAACATGAGGTGATTGAAGACAAGCCCTTGATTGCAGCTCTATTTTCTGAGTTTGAGATCAGTGATTATATATTGTGTTAATAACTAAATCCATATTTTTTTTAAAGTGGGTAAGGGGATAAGCTTTCAAAGGAATGTTCACCCAAAAATGAAAACTGTAATTATCAACTTATTCTAATGCTACTTGAACTTTCAATGTCCATGTGATGCAGTTTGCCAGAAAAACATTGTGGCAAATTTGTCCAAAGTCTGGCCACTTATTATATTTAAACTTAAAACTTAAGGTGGTCATTGGAACTGGGCCAGAGAATCATACCAGGAAATAACTTTAGCTTCCATGGAAATAATAACTTTGGGAAAAATAATTATTCATAAAGGATTTCCTAATCCTGGACAAATTATACTGCATTAGTTTATAGTTCAGAATGATCCACACTACCTGTTTATGTACCACTCTAACATAACGTTTTAACTAAACATCAGGAAGTACAAATACCATTTAATTGGTTGGATAATTCCATTCTTGTTTTCATTAACCCATATTGTGTTGATTTGGACCACAAAACATTTGTTGATTTTATACAGTCATTGTTAAATGTTTGTAGGGGAAGCAGAGTTTGCTCGCAGAGATTGAGAGAATGGGCGTGAATGAGGTGGCAATAACAGATGTATTGAGAGTGTTGTAGAAAGAATATGAGGGTGAGATAAACCAAATGAGTCACATACCGCGATGGAGTTGCTGTTTTAAAACTTTAAGTTGCTGTTTGTGATACATTTAGCATGACATGTTGATTTAAACAAGTTGTGCTGTTTTTGAAAATGCACGTTCCTAGCTAAATGTGGTGCACTTCTGAAATTTTTTAATTTGCATTTTGTATGGTCAATTTAACAAAACTTTGAACACTATAGGCTTGTTTTTGGTTTTGGTTTTGACTGCTGAAGTGGCAAGGAGAAAAAAACACAGGAGTTTGTTTACTTTATGTATTTATTTATTTTGAAGTATTTTCTACATGGCATATAACATTGGTTCACCCTGTACATGTAGATGGTTGTTCTGTTTATCCTAATTTGAAATGATCATTGCAAAAAATCTTTTTTTTCCAGTTTATTTTAAAAACTAAAACTATTAGTTATCAAAGATTTCATTTTACAGTTTTCAAGTTGATATTTAAATATTGATCTCAACCTTTTTAATTCTGCCCCCTATTGGAAAGCTTCTCGGTGTTGGATTTGTGCAGGTTATGTTTTCATTAGATTTCTTTGATAATTGGGCATTTTTGTAATATCTGGTGTACAAAAATTATATATATTTTTACGATATAAAGTGAAGTAATTCCTATCTAATCAATTTCTGCATTCTTAAATTGAATTCAGAAGAATACCATTTTAACAGTTAGAAACTGGAACATAAAAATAAGATAGAGATGTTTAGAAATGCTTTCCTCAGATAAGTTCTAGGAGTTAATTGAAAGTGTTAATCAAACGTGTACCATTTGGAGTCAAACAAGTTCAAGGTTTGAGGTTTTAAACAGTTGTGACAGTTCCAGCTGATGGTTGTTATAGAGTTGAAAAGTAAGACTGGTCTTTTGGTCTTTTGGTCTTTTGATAGGATTTGTTGACAAAATGAAGAATATAGAAAATCACCTACCATATCTACCCTTAGGTCAGAGGTAGCTAACTAAGGTAAGAGTGAATTGGGCCCCATTTTCTATTTATTTCCTCTTTTTTGAACATTGTAAAACATTGTGAAGAAGAAGAAACTTTTTATCGATAATGTGATACAAATCAGTCTTTATAGGTCTTCATTATTTTAAACTCAGGCCAACCATGTTGGTATGTTGTATTTCATTGGTAATAAATTAAATTTTTCACAGAACCAAAGTAGTTTGATTTGTATTTACTTAACTACTCTGTGTGGAAATTGTTGACATAATCAGGTTCAGTAAGTCCATTTAAAATTACTACAATTATAACAATGAAAACCAGTTAAGTAAAACAAAATCCAGTAGTTGCCACACTTATCTAAGTTGGTTTAGTTGGAACTACAAAGTACAGTTTAGTTGGTCTCACTAAATACTGTTGAGGACGAATTCACATCCCCTGGTCCTTGCATGCTCTTTTGATGAAGCGATAGGAGAAGAGAAGCTTTCACAAAATCAGTTTTATTTCACACCAGTAGAATATGCAATAACAAATACAGAGCTCCGGGTCGACTAAAGTTTCCCTGACAAACATCAGAGTGTGTCAGTTCACGAAGTTCGACTAACTAACTTTCCCTGACCCAGTCTTTTATATCATACAGACAAAGACAT